>JAVDPK010008896.1:0-18476 GCA_034780415.1 Cichlasoma orientale
TTGGTGTGTGTGTGTGTGTGTGTGTTTGTGTGTGTGTGTGTGTGTGTGTTTGTGGGTGGCAGGTGCCAAGGAGATTGATATTGCAGCGACTCTGGAGCACCTGCGGGACCAGAGACCAGGAATGGTTCAGACTAAGGTAACACACACTTGAATCCTGTTTGTTCATGTGGAAATCTTTCGATTTGTAGAACAGCAGGACGAGATGACACATTAAAAATATAATCCAACACTTAAAAAAAAATCAGCTTAATAATGTGGTGATATAGTTTCACACACACTTGAGCAAATCCTTAAACCTAAATAAAAGTGAAGGTCCTTGAAGGAGACAGGACCTTTTCACATTTGCCAAGGAATGAGATGTATATGTAGAAATTCTTTTTGGAGTATTTTGTTGTAGTGACTGCACACATGGACCAAAAAGTGTACAATGAAGCACCTCAGCATTTCTCACGCAGTATATCATCAGCCACATTAAAGCATTAAAGCTTCTCTCAAATTTGTCTATACTATTTGCTTTTGTACCAGCATTACAATTAAATGGTGCAATATAATAATTTGTGATAGCTGGCACTGGATAGCACAGACACTGCAACATTTAGCTGTTCGACTTGGTGCATCTGTGCAATAAGGCCATAATGAAATATGTTCACTATGTTTGAAATAATTATTATAGTGGTGGCATATGGACATTTCATCAGGGCCGCTTTGCATCGCAAGTTGGACCAGTGTGTTCCCTTTAGTGTTATTTGTACTATTTTTATTTGTTCCAATGTGGACCAGGACAGTGGAGGGGAAAGCTTGTGGTTATCACTGTGACCATAAACTTTTTGTAAATTTAAGCATTTACTGTTCCTAAATCAAACCAAGTAGTTCAGTTGATTAAATCTAACCAGAGAGAATGAGAGAGGGGAAAAAAAGAAATAATAATCCCACATGAACCCCAATCTCCTGAGTGACTTAGATCTGCACCACTGTATGACCCGTCAAGATGCTAATCTACAGCGTGAACAGCTGCACTGTCCTGCATGTTGGAAAATTAAGCCAAAGGAGTACCTAGTGCATTAAAATGTGATGTCACAGGGTCCTGACTAAGTATCTGAGAATAACAGTGAGAATGTTTTGCATATTACAGTTTGATTTGCAATAATTACATTTACAGTTTCTGGGGTGGAGGGCTTTTTTTTTTTCTTTTAGCATAAAATATAAGTAAGTAAGTCCTCCTCTGCTTCTCTGTCAAAGACATGAACAGTTCCGTCCTGTCAGATAAATTTGAAAAGTAAGTTTACAGGAAGGATCGCTATAGTAAACTCAAAATGTCAACACCTAGATCCAATATATGGTCTTGGACAGCTGCTGGGATCACCTTCACGCCACAGTACCGTCTTTCTAACGATCGATCATGCTCCCATTAAAACTTCACTTTGTCTAAAAGGCTTTGGTTGGAGGGTAATCTGTTTGCCCTGTTGTGAGAGAGGCTGGATTCTGGATTTTGAGAGTTTTTTGGGACTCGCTCCACTGCATCAACTGAGATCTGAAAAACAAGTGAACAGGGATTACTGTGAGATCAGGTCAAATCACAAAGGAATATGTAAAGAGTTCACATAGGTGCTGATAACCTGTGCTTAATTAAATTATGTTGCTTTTTTTATCTTTTAAGAAAAGTTAAGCATTTAGCTAAGTTTAGGGGGTAAAGTTTTTGTAAATATTTTTTGTTCTTAAAAAAAGTTCCTTAACATGATCTCTTAAAACCGATTATTCAAAAGACTCATTCTAAATCACATCGATGCCTCAGAGGCCTAAAACGAAGCATTTCCTCGTCACACTGTATACAGAATGACTCCGGCTGGCCTGGAAACAATTACTGGCTGATCTGTGAACTTAATTAGAAAGGAAACCCAGGATGTGTGTAAAACATCCACGGTATTGATCCGGGTTTTATTAAAGCATGTATCCTGACTGAACTGCTGTCACAGCACTCTCCCTGCATTCCTCACACAGTGATTCCCCTCGTGGTCAGGAGACCCAGCCTCAGCACTCTGATTTCATTTCTCAGTTTGATCGGCTGTTTGGACCTTCAATCTTCTCCGTACTGTGAGGCTAAAGTAACCATAGGTCAATCACGTGTTGATCTCATAACAGTATAAATGTGCCCTCAAAGTATTTCAGAATAATGTGCCAGTTTTAGGTTACATACTCCAGCCGTGAAGTTAGCATTTTCCATTGCCAGAAAGTCTAAAGGATTTTTCCACAGGCTTTTGTATCATCAGAGACAAAAAGGTCTGTGGGAAATAAAAGTTTGGTACTTACACGTTTTGTTCTGCAATACAATCTCCACAAACTGATGCAATATTAAGGTAAATGCAGAGCAGCACGTATCACTTAAATCAAACACTTGCATATGTAATCTTTTCACTTTCTTTTTTTTTTGTCTCTGTCTCCCTGCAGGATCAGTTTGAGTTTGCATTGACGGCTGTTGCTGAGGAGGTGAACGCCATCCTGAAGGCTCTTCCACAGTAGAAATCGACACCTCCTCTAGTTCTGCTCTGCTCGTCTCGCCTTCTGTCCCACGGATCATCCCCGTTTTGCATCCTGTTTTGTCTTTCGTTCATTTGTTATCCCGTTATTTATGTTCTTTCCCTTCTCGTACTTTTCATCTGTTATTTCCGTCTCTCGCTTCTCCTCCTTCTGACTCTTCACTTAATCTCTTTTCCTGTCTCCTTCTCTTTTTGTCCAGTCCTTCATTTTAAACCCTCTTCATTTTCTTCTTCTTTCGTTTTGCATTTTCACATGCCTTGCTGCTCCCGTGCCCTTTTTCACATCTCTTTCATCTCTTACCCCATATTTACCATTTATCTCGTTTCCCGCAAACTCCGATTCCTACACTTTCTCATCATTTTATTTTCTTTCTTGTCTTTTATCCCATTTCCTCATATCTCTTTGTGCAACCGTTCTTTATTTTGTCTCTTAATACCTGTTTCCCTTTCTCTCTTCTATTTCCCTCTTGTCTTTTCTCCTCCGTCCACTTGTGACCATTCCTCGTACTTCTTAACATCTCCCCTTCCAACTCAGTCCACATTGTGCCAGGAAACCATTGAAACTATCGTGTACATAGACAGACCTTCCTTCTGTTGTGATGATCCAAGCAGCCTGTTTTTCAAAGTCACGTTTCACTGCATTTAAACACTTTCTGAAAGACTGAAAAAGTTCTGTGTGTTCTGTTAAGCGTCTAATTATCATCGTTTTTGTTTCGAGATGAACATTGACCTCATTGGCATCAGCTGACAATGATCAAAATAAGTTCCCTCAAAATGTAACTGGTTCATGTCTTTGTAAATTGAATCTCCTTGTATTTTGTATATAGATAAAGTATATGAATCTGAGTTCCTCAACAATGTTCATTGTGGCTATTTGCCAGACCTGTTTTACCAAATTCATGCCACTGATTGGTCTTTGAGTTGGATGCATGTGTGATGCTGATCATCATCTATTTGTGTTTGATATTTAATGCCATGCTTTTTGATATGTTTTCATGCAGTATGCTAGTGTGAAGTATGCAGTATGCTGTAATTCATCAGCACCCAGTGTTGGTCGATAAAGTAGATATTAAGCAAAACACAAGTGATTCCATCTCCCACGAAGGCTTGCTTTTGTAAAAGTAAGTGGGGAAACCCCAAAATGTAACACATTATTGATACCATCCCTCTTACTTTAACAAAAACATGCTAATACTGGAAATACAGTCAAATGATTTTGCTTCATCTGTGTTGAAGCAATGTAGTGTTTCTTCTACCTGAATTGTTCTTTCTTGTGGAAAAACAATGTTGTGGGTTTTTAGTGAAGTTTCACTCATGTCTGCCTTAATAATTAAAAAAAAAATATATATATATATATATATATATATATACACACACACACACAGTAGATGGATTGGTAAAAGCCACGAGAATAGGGAGTAACACTTCATTTTAAAATGGCCTTATTCTAGTGGATTAACCTGCGGATTAAAGATTAGCTGTGCCTGTGCTAAATGAAAATCACTCTGATAAACACTGAAGAACATTCTGCCAGAGCAGGAAGTTACCTTTGGACCAGAAGTTTGTGAGAGTATTTAAAACATTTCAGCAGACATCGTCTCACAAGTATGTACTTCAAATAACTATTAGTTCAAAGTACTAGAATGCAGACATTTTAAATGTGTTTCTGACAAGTATTTTCCTGCTAAAAGGGATAGCTTTGCTTCTGAATAGTAGGTCTTCTGTGTAGCATTAATGGATGATTTGTACGTGTATAGTAGCAGAATCCGTATTGCAACAAAAATTTGTTTGCAGTGACACTCATCCGCTGGTTTTCCCAAAAACATCTTCAAATTTACATGTTTTATTAACTGCTATAAATAAAAAGAGCACAGCCAGCATTAACTGTTTTGTTGTTGTTGTTTTGGTTTTAGCTCATGTATTTCTGTTTGTGGTTTATGTCAGAATCACACCTCTCAATAAAAGGTCCCGCTATCAGTTACAGACACTTCCAGAAATCATTATTTCTCTTGGCTTCTGAGCAGAATGTCCTGGGCTTGACCCACAGTAAAGCTGAGGTGAAGGGGTCAGCTTACTTTCAATGTCAGCTGGAAAAAAAAAACAAATACTAAACTGTTTGCAATGAAAACGCTGATTATCTAAAGATGGCTTTGGGAAACCAGCTCATATAGAATCCACACAATTTTACATCGTTTGGTTGACAGTTTTAAAAATTTTCATTCGTTTAATTCCACTTGTTTCTGCGATCCTTTTGTAGATCTCACCAAGGATATGACTTGCATACACTATGCTGCTAATGCATGACTATTCAACAAATGTGTGCTGTAATTTTCTCTTTGCCTCAAGATGATCTTTACAAACCTCTGCAAGCAAGCAACCAGCTGCTGGTGTATCTATTAACTTTGTGTTAGACTCTTTATTGAACAAGATGCTCCAAGGACCTTAAAAGTACAAAAGCCAAGGATTATCTTCTCTAAACTGTGCAGATCATAGTTAAAACAGGCTGAAAGGTGGTGCAGTAACAATATGACGTAACACTGCAGCAAGCTGGTCTCGTGTTGGAATGAACTTCATTTTTCATCACAAAACTGAAACAGGCTGCAAGAAATGCTTCTTATAACAACTTGTTTAATGTGGAATGAGATGCTGTTTCTCTTCCTTTTTTAGGATGCTGTCAGGTACAATATAAAAATATGGAATTAAGTGAAATGGCATTCAGATACTTTCAATTATCTTATTTTTCTCTACTTGAATCAAAGCTAAGGGATTTTTTTGTTTTGGTTTTTTTGCAGTGATGGTATGCCGTCATTTTTCCTGCTGCTGTTCTTTCTTTCATTCACACACGCCATCAAGTATCAAGTATGGCTGGTCTGTTGCATTGACACTCTGTACATAAACCCCAACACACAACAGAAGATATTTTGTTCTATTGGTGTAAACAACTTGTGAATAAAGTCTAGTTGTTGATGCAGTGTTGTAATGCAAGCCTGACTTGTGATTTTTTTTTTCTTTTTCTGACATAATTATACACAATAATTTTTGCCATCGGGGTGGGCGGCAAAACATCTGTTACAGAGCAGCAAACACCAGCTGCATTTGTAATCAGGTGCGTTCGGTATGTGATGGAAAGTGATGTCCTGCAGTAAATGGTGTTCAAGCTTGACATTCAGTGGTTACTTTTTTTAAAAAAATATATAAACTCCTCAGGGGAGATATTTCTGAGAACCTTTTTTCCTTGAGCAGCCTACTACCACTTACTAATAAAGGTGCAGCTACAAAGATTGTAGTGAAAGTGAACCAGACTACATAAAATTCTTTAATTAATATGAATTAATCCTGGTAGTTTAAAAAAACTGCATATGCTTATTTTTTAATTCCTGAGTGTCAAAAATTAAGTAAAAAAGGTAAGAAAGACCCAAAAGCAATGGATCTGTATTGCCCCAGGTTGCCAACCAGCATTTTGGCTATCACTGTATTATTATTGATAATAGCAGTGTTACTGAGACCACACAGCCAATGAGTTATTGGCTACCACTGGCTACCTGGCTTGGCTAGCAAGTTGCATCTATAATTTGCCATGACATTAAATGAGCTGCTAATTTTAGCTAGCAAGAAACAAGCAACAAAAGGTAAGTACTGGCAATATTGACTAATCATTCAAAGTTGTTACATGGTTTAACTTTTTAAAGGGGTGTTTTCACCTAAACCTCTCTTCTTAAACCTGACCAAGCAGTATTGGCACCTAAACTTAACCCAACTTAACCTGAACTCCAGTTTTCTGGTTTAAAGTCAGGATTTGCCTCCTAACATAGACTTAAATAAACACACTAACACGCACTCTTAAATAAATGACATTTAGAGGGAGGACTTGTGCATGTAAACTGTGCACTCTTTAATCAAAATTCAAGCTACAAAAACAAATATTTGATCTGTCATGACCTTTAAAGAAATTCTCGTGAGCACCCAAAAGTACGCTTCACCTGATTTCTCACTTGCGTTTGCATCAGAATCGCTTTTTCTTTCTCAGCACAGTAGAAGAAACATTATCACTCTTTTGGACATAAGTTGTATAATACTACTGTTTTTAATGTCTAAATACCTGTCCAGCTGTTTTCACCTCATCTTCTTGAGGATGGCAATCAGTCTCTCACTATGAAAACATTATGAGGCCAAAATGAATCCTGTTTTTAATTCACATGCATTGCCACTTGGCATTATCATTCATCCAGCATCTCTTTATATGAAGCTGGGTGGATGAACAGCTTTTTGAGTGCTTATTCAGGTGAAACAGCAGCTTGTTATTGATTGTGGGGGGAAAACACTCTCACTACATAAGCTTGTGTTGCTTTCTTGCAGTGTTGACTTTGAGAGCTGGAAGTAGCAAAATCGATTAAGCAAGATGCTGCTTTTTTTCTCAATAGTGAGTCATATGAGTAGATTTAGACAGTCGATGTTTTGCTGCTCACAGATGGCAACTTCTATGGTTTCTATATGCAAACCCGTAGCTGCCGGGATAAGGAAATGATCTGAGAAAGGCACCTTCAACTATGAGCCTGTAAATGTGTGTAAGTTTTAAATCTTGAGAGCTGGTTTGTCTGATAGTAGCTAAAGGGCCTGTTCACACTTAGTATTAATGTGTGTTTTGAATGATCATTCACACGAGGACCGCTCTGTGTCTGTTCACACTTGGAATTAGAAATGCTTCTCTGCATGTGTCCCGAGTGACCACTTGTGATCAGATCTCATTTCCCTACTCTACATATAGACGAGTGACTGATGGACTCAAGGCAGAGATGGGAGTGCATTTTGAAATGGTGGTGGACAGGTTGACAGGAGTCTCCATGGATGATGATTTTTCGCAGACAACATTGTGATCTGCAGTGAGAGTAGGGAGCAGGTAGAAAAGAGCCTGGAGAGGTGGAGGTATGCTTTGGAGAGAAGAGACATGAAAGTTAATAAAAGCAGGATAGAATGTGTGTAAATGAGCAGGACACAGGTGTGTGTGAGCGGGAGACAGGTGGAAAGGTGAAGTAGAGGTAAAGAAGGTGGATGAGTGTAAATACCAGGGGTCAACTATCCAAAGCAACAAGAGAGGTGAAGAAGAGAGCAGACAGGGTGGAGTGGGTGCAGATGAGAGTCAGGGGTGATTTGTAACTGTTGCAGCAAGAGTGAAAGGGATGGTCTGCTAGAGTGAGACCCACTATGATGTATAGTTTGGAGACAGTGGCACTAACAAAAAGACAACAGGCAGAGCTGGAGGTGGAGAATGTTAAGATTTTCATTGGGAGTGACCAGGATGGACACATTTAGAAATGAGCACATCAGAGGGAGACAAAAGAGGCAGGGCTGAGATGGTTTGGACATGCACAGAGAAGAGATAGTGAATATATTGGACAAAGGATACTGGATATGGAGCTGCCAGGCAGGAGGAAAAGAGGAAGACCAGAGAGAAGATTCATGGAGGTGGAGGACATGCAGAGGGTGGGTGTGATAGAAGAGGATGCCAGGGATGGGGTGAGATGATTGGAAACCCCTAAAGGGAGCAACCAAATGAAGAAGAACATTGGTTGTGTTTTCCAAAGGTAATGAAACGTGTTGCTGCTTTACATAAAATTTTAGGTGAGAATGTGCCTCTTGTTTGCCTGAAGCCCAAGATCTTTGAAACACTCATAATGGAGACATTCTGAAATTTTCATGGCAACAAAAAATAGTAATTGAGGATGTGCTTCTACTGGCTTCTGCTTGCTTAGACAGAAGACATCAGCTGAACTGGCAATATTCTTTATAGCCCAAGACACTTGGATATTTACGTACAGTGTAACCAATATCAAAGTCTAGATTGAAGATCTAATTAAAAGAACCCTTTTTGACTAAATAAACACAGCTTTAGTGTCAGGTTTATATCACAAACATTAGGGTTCAATTCAGATTTACTACTAAAATCAGATTTAGTTATTTTTTTTATTTTGACATTGGATTTGTATGTAAACTGGTCACGACCCTGAATTGCATATGCCAATAAATATTAAATAATGCATTTAGGGTTGTTAACCCTAGAACACTAACATGGGTGAACATCACCCAACATTGGTGTTCTAGGGTTAAGAAGCCAATGTACGAGGAAAGCCCAGGAACTCATGAGTGTAGGTGATGAAGAAATGATTAGCATGAGTGGCCACCTTTGAATTAAAGCACTCTGTTTTCTTTTTTCTTTTCTTTTTTTTTTAATCAAAGTGTGTGTGGACAGAGTTGGAGTCAGTATGGTTTTGATGGTGATGTGATTGGATTCAGTGAATCAGAGTTCATCAAAAATTCTCAGTATATCAAGGGCACCTTTTAACTACATCTGCCAGTGGCTCTCCACATGACTGTCATGGCGAGATCCTGAAGGTCAGATGAGTAATGTAAAATTCACTTGACCAAGGTTGCATTTTATTTTATTTAAGACCAGATGTAGAAGATCAGATTTCTTGTTATATATGCTCTTTATAGTGTCCAGAAAAGAAAATATTTACCCTAATTCAGAGTGGTTAACATTGGCAGCAACATGTAGTTTAATAAATAATGCCTGAGTAATCCAGAGGCCTCCATTCATGTGTTGCCAGTGCTACTAATGACAAAACAACTTTAAAAAAATGATTATTTTTTTTTGTATTTAATGTACTTTTGGTATGGCTTCCACTCTGAATTTCCACCCATAGATATCAGTAGATTGCAGTCAACTGAGTTCTGTTATCTTACCCCTCCCAAATCAAGGGCATAATCCTAGCTGCTGTGGCTGCTGTGTTTTAGTCAGCCAAAAGAAAAGTATTAAATTTAGACAGAACTGTTTGGACTGGATCTAGACATGCCCCGGACTTTTTCCATATCTGTGGAAGGCTGCCAGTCCACTGTTTACCTCACTTGTCAATGCTGGGTGAGAAGCATCCATCTTTATTTACTCTGGAAGAGGCTGTAAAACTTTGTGAAAGGAATCCAATATGGCTTGATGAGTAAGAAAAGCTCACTTCTGACCAATGACAGCGGCGCTGAGGTGAGGTGTTGAGGATATGCTGAACTTTACTGTCGGTAAGCGCTGCTGTTTTTCCTACTGTTAGCCGCTGTTTGCCTGGGTTAATGAAGCTTTCTTTGAAGGAGCTTTAACTTTGCTGGACTCTGATGCTTAATGAATAAACTCATATGATGTGAGAGTGTAATCAAACTGTTTTTCAGAGAGAAAGTGTGATTTTTAGGACACTCGAGTCTAACATTAGCTGGCATAATGTTGGCTAATAACTAGCTGTTGTTGTTGCTCCTGTCAACTGAACGGTTGCATATCTAATCTGACAATAAGTAATTGTGACAATATTGTGAATAAATAAACATGTTCATACATATTTTTGTGTGTTAGAGCCCTGACTTCAGTTCAGGAGATGAGGCTTGAGGTGAGGAGAAAGAAGATGACATTTTATTTCGATGCCAGTCGCATTGTCTCTTTCCTTCGCACTGTTGCTTTTAAGTGAAGGGGACCCCTTCTCAGATAATAAAACACAGGTATGATGCTTAATATCTTGAGTCTGAAGTTGCGGCACAAATTGCAAAAGTGCCTCCACAGCAGGAGATCGTCTACGACTTCTCTTCCGCCTTTGACGTCCTACGTATGCGGCTAGAGTCTATCGACAAACGTAAAAGGCAATTAGTCAGAAGGGAGATGTCCTTTCCAGCTATTTTATTCAAATATGGTGGGAGAACATGGCAGCTTCCACAAACCGGTGCCCCCTTTTGTGTATTTTTAATAAATTAATTATAGGTTTATATGAATGCATCAGTTTGTTGGAACACATAATTACACACTTATCTCTGTATACAGTACTTATGAGTACAATATCCTTTATTTTCTATTAAATAACCTTTATTATAGGTGTTAATGTCAGAAATGATTACCTGTCTCTCTGTGATAGACTGGCAACCCCTCAATTGATATCATCAAGGTTAAGCTCCAGCCCCCGACAACCAGTCAGAAGCGGTTAAGAAAATGAATGGATAATGGAGGGACTTTGTTGTGAGATTAAAATTTGAGACAGATTAACCAGCTATCGTCTCCATCATAAAACCCCAAACAGCACATGCTTATTGTGCTGCAGCACTACTTAAAATGGATTCTCAAAGTGTGGTTTGACATTTTTCATCATTTGTCCTGTCAGTTCCTGTCCACTGTGTCTCCATCTTTCTGCATCGTCTTCATTGCATTTGAATAGTCAGTTTGGCTCAGGAGTGAGTGAAATCACCCGGAGGTATTGTACGTGCGTGGCATAGCAAGAGCTGTTCACATTCTTTAAATAGTAAGAAAAGGTGCTTCCTTGTTAGTCATTTAGCATAGTACCGTCCTTTATCAAAGCAAAGGAAATAAAGTCATGCACACAGTTCAAATCGATGTGCATCACTTGTCATCATGTAAACTACTGCTGCATTTTCCATGTTATGCCATAACCTCCCTATATGTGGATGTGTTTAAAACCTTAAACAATTTCTCAAAGAGACCAGCACCCTCAAGCCCCCACTTTTGCCTGCATAGTACCCAACCCAAGTGGCTTTTAGCATGGGCGATGGGCCTGCAAGACAGTGGATGTTTTTAGTCGGGCCCCTCCCCTGGGACCAATTTGCCTTGGGAGACTATAGCCATGGCTATTCCCCAGACAACACTGCTCCCAGGATCAGAGGGACAGACAGACCTTCTTTGGCAGGGAAGAGTAACTCTTCAATCCATCGTTTTCTCTGTCAGCTCTATGGTCATACAATCTGGATAGTGACCAAAAGAACGAGGCGATGAATACAAGAGCCAGAAATGCGTTTCCACACTTGGGTGTCTGGACCTCAGACTTCAAGAGGGTGCTGAGAGTAGAGCCACTGCTCCATTGTGATGCTCCAGGAGCCACTTGAGGCAGTTTGGGCATCTAATCAGGATGCCTCTTGTGTGCCTCCCTTTGGAGGTTTTCCAAGCACACCCAGCTAGGAGGCGATCATCTCTGGACAGACCCAGAACTTGCTGGTGAGATTATATACCTCATCAAGCTGGGAATGTCCTGGGTTGTCCCAGGAGGAACTGGAAAGTGGGATGGAGATGGATGTCTGGAATACTCTGCTTTGCCTGCTACCATGCAACCTGACTTTGGATTAAAAAAAAAAAAAAATAGATGGAAGAGTGAATGGATAAATGGGCAATTTAATAAATTCAAAAGCAAGTTCTTAATATTATTCTGCTTAATAAAAAATCGGTTTGTGTAAATTAATTAATTTATAGTTTAGAAAAAGATAATAAGCAACATTAAGATGAAAGTGAAGTGAAGGTTGTAGTGTAGCTCAGTTTGCATCGATTTTGTCATTATTTTGAGCATTGCTGTTCTGATAGTCTGCATCATTGTTGCTTAAAATTCTTTCCTTACTTCTGTCTTCCATTTTTGATAGATATGTGATTTAATCTGACCTTGTCTTGAACAACCATTCTTAGGAAAAGAAAAAGAAAAAAGGTTGAAAAAGTGTAGAAATTGTGCATTTTATTCTACAAAGTTCTGACTGCTTCATTCCTGCAATTTAAATAAAAATCACAAGAAGCCTGAAGAATTATTTTATTAAAAATAGCAGAATTGTGATTTTAGATGATGCATTTCTACTGTAATTAACTAAATTCACTTTCCTTTTTTCAAGTCCAAACCCCTGGTGAAATTTGGTCTTTGATGCACAGAGGTTTGGGAAGCCCTGAAAAGGAGTTTTAAAGCAGTCATTATTTTTTATTACCAGCTTGTCATTTGTTACTGCTGCAAAAATTAAGTTTTCAGGACTGAGGGAAGGAATGTTTACTTTTCTTTTGTCACGTAGGCATATTTGAAATTGGACAATGGGGATTTAAACAGGTTTTTAAAGGCCATGGAACTTATTCAGCAAATAAATTACTGTGTAAACTTTCAATAGAAGTGAACCAGGAAAAAAAAAAAAAACATAATTGCCTTGACTTTTTTTCCCCTCAGACTGCAGCATTATACATTCAGACTCAGACTAGACTACTTTATTTAACATCTAAACAAGATGCCTAAGCATGCCACTGTGGCCATCAATCCCCACGCTTCAAGTAAAATGTTATCATTCATCCTGCTGGTGGTGAATGAGGTTCCATGTCTCTGTTCAAAATCATCAGCCAGATTTGTAAAACCACAGAGTAGCTGTCGGCAGTGACACCGTCAGCCTGCTAATGGGCAACTGTTATTCTTGCTGCAAGAACAAATCAGGAAGAGCTTACTCAGGTTCACAAATATTTTGTCCCTGTCTGCACATTATTCTGCGAGCAGTATGCAGTTGCATATTTCGTGTTTTGTAATCAATAGAAAATGTGGACAGCGTGACTCATTTCAACATTTCACTGTGAATTGCAACCACACACAGGGTTACAATGGAGTTTTAACTGGTTTTCTATCGCTGGGTTTACTGATGCCACAAAAAATAAATCTGTCATAAAAACACAGCTGTAAAATCCTCCGCGTGGCAGCTGCCTGCACTAACAGACGTCTGTCACTGAGTGGCTGGGATTGAGTAAAGGTCACATAAAGGCTTAACTTTTCCAAATGCTCATTCACAGTGTGGGTTTTTGACGACATTAATCTGTTTTTTGATGACTTTGTCTCCGGGAACAGTGACCAATGTTTCGTGGATCCACTTGAGACCAGGACTTCCTGTTCTGTGGTCTGGGGATTGTTCCAAAAGCCCAGATTAGTTAAAAATAATAATAATAAAAGGCTAAATAGTAGACAGAAAATATCAAAAATCTTTTCCCTGTCCTACAGATTGGGCATATTCTTATGGCGATATAGGGATAGGATATCATTAACTTTTTAAGATCTTGTGCTCTTTACTTTCTCCACTATTAAAGGTTTTTCACATAAACGTAGCCCCCGGGACAGTGCGGCTCAGCTCTTTTCTTTAAGAGCGTTAACAGACCCAAGTAAAAATCTATCTTATAAATGTAAAACTTGGTTTGAGTATTTTTTTTTTTCTGCACAATTTAGGAAAACGATGAATGTCGAGTTGGTCTCACTTCCAATTTGTCAAATACTGGCGCTCAGTCAGGACGCATAGACTTCATATGATAAAGCGCTGGGTCCCCCTTTACTGCCTTTATTGTTTTTACATGCAGCGCAATCCAATAGCGATCAGGAGTCTCTCATAGTCTGTAATAGATGTTATGAGACTGCATAACGGCGAAAATGCTCCACTGCCCCTGGCACGGGACGTGCATTTACAGAGATGAACTGTGGTAAATGTCAGAGAAGCTTGTCGCTGAAGACTGAATGTGTCTTTTAACTTGTGTTTTACACATAAACCTGGCAACCACATACACTGCTTAACAAATGTATTAGACCACCACCCAAAGTAAGGTTTATTGGTAATTACCAAAATCATTTTTTATGTTTAATCCAATAGTGTGCACAAACTTTTTAATCAAAATTATATTTTAAATGCTATTGTTGTGATCCATGAAATTTACTGAACTAGTAAAGCACATTTATTTTTTAATTTTTTTAATTAAGATGCCAAATTACTTATTTACTTCCATTCCTGAACAGAAAATTTCATTTTAATGTTTAAATGTTTGCTTGATTAATTCATGAATTAATCCAGCGTGTTTGTTATTTGCCTAATAAATGACAATATAATTTTTAGTTTTAAAAAAGTTTTTGACAGATTTCTAGAATATTTGTGTTTTCTTGTTTTTAAGACAGGTGATCTAATAGATTTGTTAAGCTAAAAAAATTTTTTATAATGCCTAAACCTGGTTATTCTGAGGTCTCGACTAATCAGAAAAGGTCAGCGGGCCTTTGGCATCAGCGCTCCTAAACTGCCCAAATCAGATCAGAGTTAAATGTTGTGTAATTGTGTTATTCCCCCGCTTTGTTCTAACAAGATTTTTGTAGCTCTTCACATTGGAAACTGATTCTAAAGAAGTATCTTTTCACCTCAAAAAAAAAGAAAAAGAAGAAGAAGCTAAATAGTTCTCGTTGCACTTTAATATGCTAAGAGGGGGTCTCTGACCAAGTGTCACCATGTGACAAATAAGTGAATATGTACTGGAATGTAATGATATATCTTAAGGGATGGAATTTGGGTCCAAATGGCATACTACATTTTCACAGCTAATATTATTTTATAAATCATAATTTATTTGATCAAATAGGATTTATGAGGTCAGAGGAGAATGGCCAGACTGTTTCAAGCTGATAGGAAGGCAACAGTAACCTAAATATCCACTTGTATGCAGAAGAGCATCTCTGAATGCTCAAGACCCGGACCTTGAAGCAGGTGAGCTACAGCAGCAGCACACCAGGTGCCACTCCTCTCAGCTAAGAAACTGAAGCTACAACTTGCATGGGCTCACCAAAACTGGGCAGCTGAAGGTTGGAACAGCTTTGAGTGGTCTGATGAGTCTTGATTTGTGCTTCATATGAGAGGGTCAGAATTTGGCATAAACAACACAAAAGCATGTACAGTATCCATCCTGCCTCCAGTCAACAGTTCAAGCTGCAAGTGGTGGTGGTGTAATGGTATGTGGGGATAGTATTATTAACCCTCAGTACACGTGTCAAACTCAAGGCCCGCGGGCCAGATCCAGCCCGTGATACAATGTCATATGGCTATTATTAATGGCCCGCCAGTAAATAGAGCTCCCACCACTTATACTACAAATCCCACTATGCACTGCAGCAGCTGCTGTGGTCAAGGCCTGTGCACTAACCCATTTTCCCGCGTTGCCAATGACACATTGATCAATGGTCAGTGGATAAAAACATCGGCCAACACATTTTACAGTGACATTTAAGCAAAAATGGCCACACAAAGAGTGGACTTTGAAAATAGGTAGGAGGCAAAGGACCTACTTGCTGACATCAGAGGTAAACCCGTGTGTCTCTTTTCCCCGATGCGATGTGCAGGGGATTGGTGAGACGGATGCGGGAGAAGATGCAGAGGGAGATCTGCACAGGTGAGCCGACAGTGCGTCACACACCAGGAAATGCTGCGCAGCAAAGTCCTGGAGATAGAACGTCATAAGCACAGCAACACAGACAGTAAACTTAATAAGAGGCAAAGGTTTAAATCACAGGCAGTTTCGGTCTTTTCTGGAGGAAATACCTTCTGAATTTGGTGACATGCCCTATCACACAGGTGCGATGAGCTGCCTGAGGAAATATGTCAGTTTGTGGAAAGTAAGAAATGGAATAAGACGGAAACTAAATAGCTGGTTGTTTCTTGGTTCTGGACTTTTTGCTGATATCGCATCACAGTTTTTATCTCAAAAATTTGCAGATTTTCATCAGCTTGAATATAATATATAATATTTTTTTTTAAAGAAAAATATAATTTTATATTTTATTTAATGTGTTGAGGAAAAAGTTTCAGTTTTAGACTGGTCAATAAAGGTTAATCCTGTTTGGCCCTTAGACTGGGTTTTCAATTTTGGCCCTTTCTGTGATTGAGTTTGACACTCTTCCCTTAGTACATTATTATTAACCTTATTAGCCCTTAGTACCAACTGAACTCTGTTTAAACACCACAGCCAACCTGAGCATTGTTGCTGACCACGTTCATCCCTTTATGATCAGTGTACCCATCCCATGGCTGCTTCCAGCAGGATAACACGCCATGGCACAAAGCTCAGATCACTTCAAACTGGTTTCTTGGGCATCACAATGAGTTCACTGCACTCAAATGGTCCCACCAGATTTCAATCCAATAGAGCACCTCTGAGATGTGGTGGAATGGGAGATTCGCATCATAGATGTGTTGCCAACAAATCTGCTGCCACTGTGTGACGCTAGCATGTCAATATGGACCAAAATTTGTGATGAATGTTTCCAGCACCTTATTGAATCGATGCCATGACGAATTAAAACATTTCTGAAAGCAAAATTGGGGTCCAAGCTGGTTCTAGCAAGGTATACCTAAAGAAGTGTCCAGAGAGGGGAAGTTCTCTGTAATTTCTCTGATAAAAACTGCATGATAAAGTGTGTGTGAGTTTGGGGCCAGTCTGAGAACAGTAGTACTAATGCTAGTTTTCTTAACGGCATGATTTTCATTTTCTGTAGAGTTGAAGCGGTGCAGTGCTGAAGTCATCGCCCTGATGTCAGGTTTGTGACAAGCAGGAGGTAGTTTTACTGATGGCAAGGTGAATGAGTCCAAGACAAACGGCTTACACACAATGGTAAATGACATTTACTGTGTGGGATTTGTACAATTATCTCAAATAAAGTCCAAGAAAATGATCCAAAATGAAAGAAAAAATAATAATTTAAATCACTCCTCTGATCTTTCTTCATTATTGCTTCACCCAGTTGGATAATAAATGCGCCACCATATCCCATCTCTTCTACCCAGTTCACTCGTTGTGAGGACACTTCTGGCATTTAGTTTATCATTTTCATCAGCGTCGCACGTGCGGTGACCCCAATATCACACGCCGTCATTCATCATTAGCACCTTTATAAGCATGCTTCCATTGGCGGCCCTCATAGGGAATTTAACCATTTGCATAGAAAAATTGCTTTCCTCCATGCGATGAGAAAGGACTGTTTTACATAATTACAAATGATGTGCGGCCGCAGGACAAAACTGACACGTGCACGTGGGAGAATTAAGAGTGGAATGGGACTGTTATAGATGTGGACATGAAGGACTTAAATACCTGAATATAGTTTGGTTTTGGACGTTGCAAGGTGAAGATTTTATGTCTTGCATGTTTGTTTTGAAGGTCAGATTTTTTCAGATAAGAAATACAAGATTAAATTCCTTTTATCAGTTGCTTGTTTTTGTTAATTTACCAGTGAATCACATTTACTCTAAGATGTATTTAAGTATGAGTCACAAAAAAGTACTACTTTGTTTGTTTGTTTAGCATTGCCTGGTGAGTCATGCATACCAAGTTTAAGAAGTGATGCTGTTCCTTTCAATATAATTATTTTATGTACAGAATTCATAATTGTTGGAAACAAACTGTAAGCATCCTTTGGCAACCCATTAGTCCACCCTGACCTCCTTCCTACACTGATGCTATGTCACTTGTTCTTTCTGCCTTACTGCTTACTGTGGCCACTACATGCTGTCGCGAGGGAAAATGAACTACTTGTTGTAATAAGCTGCTCGCACAATTATCCTATGTCATTGATTTTATGAGAGGACAATCTGTAAAGTGCATAATAATGAGAGGACAATATATACATGCTGTTACGCCTTTTCCCTGTAACAGACCTCCTCAATTCATCAACCAGCTCAAATCTGTTGTCACATGATAAAACAGGTACTTTGTGTTTGCAGAAAGGTCTAGGCACAGAGTTTCACCACAGAGCAGAACTTTCCATGGATGCCATTTCTCAGCCAACTTCCTCCTCAATCTGTCTCGCTCCGGTGGCGTTGGCAGTGAAGGAGAAGACTTGCAGTGATAACAGAGCCAGAGATAAAACAGAGAAAACACACACAATGAGCAGCAGTGTGTTCAGACGGATGTGTTCGAGAGCTATTAGAGCCTGTCACAGTTGGCTTGTCACGGATCTGGTACACACACACACACACACCTACCTAACCGTGTACACATACACTCGTCCCAGCACCTTGCACAATTCTAACAACTGTACACACACTGGATGACATACTCCCCACTGTGGCAGTCATGCACAGACACACACTCGCCTCATTCCTACACGTCTCTGAAGCTGTCTCGCTCACACGCACGTGTCTGCCTGTCTTTCCCGGGAATCAAAGGCAGTGGCAGCAGGTATTTTCGATGTGCAGACTTGAGCAGTTTTCAAAGATAGGAGCTGCGACTGAGTGGTTCTGTCGCCATCTGGGTAGTGTGTGTGTGTGTGTGTGTGTGTGTGTGTGTGTGTGTGTGTGTGTGTGTGTGTGTGTGTGTGTGTGAGAGAGAGA
>JAVDPK010008924.1:0-18472 GCA_034780415.1 Cichlasoma orientale
TGTGTGTGTGTGTGTGTGTGTGCTTTTTTTTTTGTATTTTTTAAAAACATCATTAGGAGCACTTATAGTAGCAACCCAGGTATCCTCTTGCATAGAGTAACAATGGTCAGTCTGAGTACAGCAGCAGCAGGTTAACCGTGTTTCAATCAAGAGTCTTTGTATGTGGAGTTTGATAACAGTGCTTCAGACAACAACATGACCAGTCAGCAAGCCAGTTTCACTCTCACTGTATTATTTAGCTCCTTAAATTTGCCTGTTTGAGTTGGCATGTCCTTAATGTCTGGTCGCCTGAGGACAGTGTGTTCAGATCAGTGGGAAGGACATTTTTATAGCGCAATGCAAATGCCAAGTTTTACAGTTTACTTTGAGAAATAAATAAATATAAAAATAAAATTCCTCTCCAATTTAACACAAGGTTTTTGTTTGTGCTTTCATAGAGAAGCAGTAAAGGAATTAAATGAGCGGAAAGGGACACAGGGAAGGAAGGCTGAAAACAACTTCCTGCTCTGGCTGTTTGGCGCGGTGGGAAGAACTGGAAAAACCTGTGTTCCTCTTTTATATTTCCAGGGGGGGGGTTATCCCCAGTGGTAACCAAATAAAGAGCCTAAATTAGCTGCTTCGGTTTTGTTAATCTATGTAGTGGTTTTCTTTCCTCTTAAATGAGCTGAATGGGTTGTGTTGTGTTATAGATAATGTAGAATCTGTGATAATCAGCAGCAAATATACGATCTCCAGCCAGTGAATATAAAAATATATATATATTTAAAAAAAATAGGTGTTAATGTGTTTTTTTCCCACTTGGGAATGACGCATCATGGTTTAAGTTGGGTTTGTGCCAATGGATAATTTCCTCATGGGGTCAAAGTGACAGGCGATTAGCTCATTTCCCTGTTAGCTCATAAAATTAACCTCATCGTTGTAACGAGATTGATAATAAATGGAATCTGCCTCGCTGTAGATTGATGTAGGCATCGCCACAGATGACTAATGCTTATAGATCTATAGCTCTAAAGTGAAAAAAGTAAAGAGCGAGGCAAATGTTATAACTTGATGCTATTTCAGATGTTCCGCTGATATCCATCCACTTATCACAGCAGGCTAAATTGTGCAAATATCGCTTAGAAATGGGCTGACATTTAGATAGTGCTTTTCTAGTCTTAGTGCCCACTTAAAGCAATTTAGACTACATCTAGCCATACATTCATACCGTGCATTATTCTATACACTTTAAGCACCTTACCTCACATCCACAGCCAATTTAGAATCACCAGTTAACCTAACATGCCCATCTTTGGACTGTGGGAGGAAGCCAGAGCACCCGGAGAAAACCCACGCAGGCACGGGGAGAACACAAACTCCTCGAACCAGCAAACTTCTTGCTGTGAGGTGACAGTGCTAGCTTGTGTGTCTGCTGGTGTCTTTTTTTGTGTGTGTGTGTGTGTGTGTGTTTGGGGCCACATATTAAGAAGGGTGTAAAGCGCTATATTTGGCTGAGAGACCGGTCAGCGTTCATCTGGGAACCGCTGGTCGTGGTGGGGGGGTATGTACTCCCCGAGCGGTTGGCGAGTGGTTGCTGGAGGTAGCTGGAAGTCGCTAAAGAGGACGCTGTGATTACCAGACAGCTGGGGACCAGTCTCTTATACCTGTGTGACCAGGACCTTGGTGAGTGCATGTTACCTCCCCTGCCAAGCTGGTGGCGATGGTATTGGTCATTGGAGGACGATGACTCTTTGGAGCAGGTCGCCCAACCCTAGTTTGAGTGAAACTGCTGTAAAACAGCTGCAAGTCTGGTATATTTTTACTGTTATGAAACATTTAGTTCAGCAGTCACAATATAATCGGATCTAAATCAATCTGAATTAAACTTTTTTAAAATATCTTTTTTGGGTCTTTTTAGCCTTTATTTTGATAGGACAGTGGAGAGAAGACAGCAAAGCTGTGAGAAAAATGGCCTTGGGGCAGATTTGAATTTCTTAAAGGGCGTGTGCTCCTCTTATTATTCTCTGGAGTGCAAATTAAATCTCCTTTCCCAAATGGAAACTGTTTATATTCCTCACAAGCTGGATAATTTTGATATACGGTAACAGGAGGGTCTGCTGTGGCTGTTGGCACTGACTGTTCATGTAGCTGAAAGTTTAATGTAATGAAGATGTTACAAAGAATATGTGCTGAGTGTGGAGTTTGGTTGATACCTGATCGGTCTCAGCAGTCAGGCTCAAAGATGCTAAAAAGCTCTGCAGAGCTATTAATGAAAGAGTTAAGAATATGAATCTGTCAAGCAATCCAAACAGCAGTGAGGTTAAATACTGAGCCGGAGACGATATCAAATAAAACGGTGGGTATTAGCTGAATCCAGATGTGCACCTGGAGACACGTGGGCCTCGGACATTAATGGATGAGAAGCTTTGTCGCCGTTGTTGAAGCAGGTATGAGTGTGTTTATATTTGTGGTGGCCAGCATCCTACATGGATGTCTCTACTGTAGCTCTGCTGTGAGTGTAATGATAGTCGGAGGCAGCAGCTCTGGTGATTCATCCCAACGTGTCATTAGTTTGTCTCTGGGTTGAACAGCTAATAATAGACTTGTGCAAAAAGAGAGATATCCCCTCTGTGTGTGTGTGTGTGTGTGTGTGTGTGTGTTAATAGGGGGTGAGTGAAGCACTTGGTGTGCTAGAACGTGACTGGATGTGTGGACAGAGTTTATATGTTAGTGCGTGTGTGTTAATCCATTTTCCTCCAGGCAGCTGGGAGTCACATCTGAAAAGAAGAGGATGCGGTTCAGTCCCTGTAAACACAGTTTGATTTGGAGTGTGTGTGGATGGTTTTATGCTGGTGCGTACACCCGTCAGCCACAAGATTAAAACCACAGGCAGGTGAAGGGAATGACTTCATCTCATTACAATGCATTATTCTTCTGAGACATTTACGCACGTGCTACTTTGACATGCGCCACCCACCGACGCAACAGTTCAGGCCCGGAGTTCGACTCCATCTCCAGTCACTCTGTTCATTAAAGCCAGCGTAGTGCTAATCTTGTAAGCAAACCCTGTGTGTTTGGGGCCTTTCACAACTTCAGATTTTTGTGGCTAAATTATAAAGCTGTTGAAATATCTACAGAAACTTTCAGGGGGAAAGAAGTAAGAAGACTTGCGACGGGAGCTCATTTGAAAACACGAACATTACAGTATCAGATATGACAAGAAGTTCACGCTCAGGCTAATACAGGCCATGTTCAACATCTTAGGTAAACATAAAAGTAAAGTAGCATTTGCAAATTTGTCCTAAACAAAATATGTCACGATCATTAAAGTATATTTAGTTTTGCATGTCCAGTCCATGAATCTCCACCTCATCACGGTGGAGGGGTTTGAGTGCCTGAGTTATAAAACTGTCTCAGATAAAAGGGCAGACTGAACACGCCTGAAAAAACTCATTATTTAGTATTCAGTAGCTTTATTTAAGTAGGATTACCAATACCACAAGCAAAAATAATCAGTTGCAGTGTAGCACCTGCATGTAGCCTCCCGGCTAATCTGCAAAACCTAAATGTTGCCCTCTTGAAAGGCTGCTGATGTTTACTTCATTCCTGGACAACAGTATAAAATAAATGTGCCGATGCTCCTTCAACCAAATATCCACTGTTAGTACATGTAAATTATTAAATGGAAAAGGAAAATCTTTCTCTCTACCTGCTAGTCTTTCAGCTTAAAAAGAATTACACACCGACATGAGCATCAAGGATCTGCAGCGTATCATTTAGCTTGGTCTGGGTGGAGCTGCTGACAGAGCCTGAAGCTGGTGATAATTATTCAACCAAACATATTGAAATAAGCCAGCAGTGTTTCTCCACACATATAATTTACTTGGGCAGCCCACCCAAGCATTTTAAACACACCCCTCAGAGTATATTTTAGGATATTATTATTCATCTTTCACATCGCTCTGCGTTCTTGGCTTGCTCTGTGTTAGCATGCTGTCTGTGCAGATGCTTGCAAAGAGCCGGTGTTATATGTTGTGCAATGCGGTTGTTTCTGTCTTGGATGCAGTTTGCACGTTACCATTTCGCTCTTGTCCTTTCGTGCAATAAAAATAAAAGTAATACCCATATCTCCGCTCCTCAGAGGTTGTAGAGCCCTACACAGTTTTCCTCTTCCTTGCACATGAACTGAACTCAGCTGGATTGTAGCCCCTTTCTATCTGAAGAACCTTTGTAGTGCAAGTAATGTCATTATTGTGTCATAATGTAATGGCTGACTTTAGTACAGTAACTCATTACACTGCCCAAAACAACGATGCAACGATGGTTTATTTTTGGAAAATCCCCTCACGTTTGTTTTGAAAGTTTAGTGAGTGCAAACCGGTTAAGTCCAGTTAAATGCTAAATAGACTGGTTTGTGTATTTATTGCTTTTTTTTAATGCTAATGAGCACTCAAAGCTCTTTTTACTACACACCACATCCACACAGGTTTCATACACTGCTTTATTTTGTGCCTTTTTAATCACTTTATAACTCTCTCTCTCTCACACATACACACTCACACACACACGGTGGTCGCATCGGGGCAATTTGAGATTCAGTATCTTGCCCAAAGACACTTCCGACATGTGGACTAGAGGAGCCGGGAATTGAACCATCGACCTTAGTTAGTAGTACCTCCTGAGCCAGAGTCACCCCGCTCTGCCATCTCAGTCATTTTGGACTGCATCTATCGGTGATGGTCCTTGTTCTGCTGAGATCTGGAGGGCTACTCTAAGGAACTCAGTACAGGTCTGCGGTCCACGATGGGGAAGTGACAGCACATCAACGTGATGAGGAACTTATTGGAGAGACGTGATTATCGCTCAGATGTCACAAAGTATATATGATGTATTCATTTATTTAGGCAAGCATGGAGTCAGATGGTGTTCCTCCTTTACATGTACTGCTAAAACTAATGGATCAGTCCTGAGAGGCTAATGATGTAGCATATTTTTTCCTATGAATGCATATGGACCAAACAGCTGACCAGTGGAAGCTACAGCCTGAAATAAAGGCTCATTTTCATCTGCAGATCACCAACTGAAGAGTTTCCTCGAATTCCTTCAAATTATGAGTTTCTTTTGATTGAAAAACAAACATACAAAAAAAAATTGGTGGATTATCCTTGCTAGATTATGACACCTTCCTCTGTCTAATAATAATAACCCTCTAAGAAAAAAGATAAACGTGACTCTGGCCTCAGAGGCTGATTGGGAACAATTTAGCTTACCCAGAATCAAGAAAGTGTGCAGCACTGTCTGCTTGTGCCGACTGCTGATGAATTGATGATGACTTGAAGAGCAGGAAGAGGGGGAGTTAAATAACCCCTCCACACACGCGCACACACACAGCTGATAGATAGTAATTGAGGGGAAAGCCTTTCTAGACCTCATTAAACAGAAACGTCTCCCACAGCTGTAAAGAACCGGGGGGCAGGATCCGGCTTCCTCCTGCACACACGCACTGTTAGGAGTGGGTGGCGAGAGAGGAGCCGCTGGTGACAGTTTTATTAAAGGATAAACCACAGTGTGACGACTGTCTGACAGCCGCTGTGCACGTGTACTGTATGACTTCAGGACGACCGTCTGATAGCACCAAATCACCTGTTCTCCTCCTTCCTCATTTAGCACTAACCTTTACAGTTCACGACTGCCTGCTCCCCGCTTATTATATAACATCATAATATGTTTGGTGTAAATGCAGTAGTCTTGGGTTCGGAGCAACCAGATTGGGAATTTCCAAACATTTTTTTTTATCAGTGTATTAAGATAATATTTAATGAACTTGCAGTGAGGATAAGCATTATCTGCAGTTCTGGATGACTTGCGGTCCAATTTTGTTTGCTTTACTCGAAGAGCTGTTTGAGATGTTTTTTTCTTTTTATCATGACCAATAAAAGGAAAGACCTTAAACATCCATCCATTTTCTGTTGCTTGTGTGGTGGCAACTGGCCAGCTGAAATTCCCACAACGCTTATTTAAGACTAATAGGTGTTTCGGCACTGTCGTAACAACTGTGGGAGGAAGAATACCCTTATTTTCTGTGTACACACCAAGTGGCAATAAAGCTGGAGTTGAAGGCCCAGAAATGCTGTTCACTGAATGGCTAAAATAGTCGAACAGTTTTGGGGTAAAAATAAATAAATAAATAAATTAAAAAACTTCCCTTCATTAGTACTGAGGCTTTTTCATTATTATGACGTGACAGATGTGCTGATTAAGCCACTTTCTCCCTGAAGGTTTCACCTCAGCCAATTCAAGTCACTGAACTGGACCTCTGAGTGTGGTTGTGGCCCCTTAAGGAGCCTTTTTAACACAATTATATGACAAACAGTGTGGGCAGTATGAATTTCTGTGTGATAGTTTCTGTCCAAGCCGTCTTCTCTCTAGTTTTGGTGAGTGGATTTGAAGTGTTAGCAGAGGAGAAACTGGGGACAGCTGTAGTTCTTAGCTCCTATGTCGGGGGAGGTAATTTTCCAGCACAAGATGAATGCTCAGTGATGTAAATGTTTGCGTAGTTATGGTTAGTTATGTTTCCACCTGAGTGTGCAAATGCAAACAGGAAAATAAGCCCGACTTCGTCTAGTCTCTATACAAATCCTATGAGGTTGCACGTCGACCACATTCAGAGTCCGCAGGGCCAAAATGCCCTCATACTCATTTTTTTGTGTTGTTTTTTTCCCTTTCATATCTAGCACTTTGCTCAAGGCACTCCTCTCTGAATACTTCAACTTTTGGTCCAAAGCTGTGGCTGTCAGTGTTTCTTCTTTCTTGTAACCGACCAAAATGAAGAAGGGGGCGACCGTGGCAGTGGAGAAACTGAGCCAAACACTGCCTGTGGACGCAGATGCTCAAAGTATATCTTTCTCCTGGTGGCAGTTCAGAAAACAAGTTTATTATAATATAACTAAAACTAGATATAAAAAAAAAAAAACGACATTTTAACTAAAATAAAAATAAAAACTAGACTATGGAAAAAAACCTTAAAACTAACCGGTTTATCATAACTTAAGGTGTAGGAAATCCAGCTTTTAGATCTCAGAAAGTCATGCTGTTCCCTCACTGTGCCTGTTTATGACTTAGATCGTCAGGTTTAAGTCTTAAAGTCTTGATCACTTTTTTTTTTTTTTTTTTATATCAGCGATGAGGAATATTTTACACAGATACCAATCATTTTTAACAACACCCTCCTTTATTACTCCAAGGTACAACACCATGACATGGATTTCATACCCTGGGATCTTTTTTTAAAGTCAGATGTGTTGTCCCGTGTCTAAAATGTGTGTGAGTGATTGGCGTCCACATGACTCCACTGTCTCCACTGTAAGGTGTTAAAAAAATAAATCAAAAATTTCCAGCCAAATTTCCCCACTTCCTTTTAAACGGCCATGAAGCGCTTTAAAATACTATTATTAGAATTTAAAGTTAATTCTTTGCAGTACAGGCAGCCAGTGAAATTGAATGAGTGTGTGGGTGTTGAAAGTGCAAAAATCCACACTGCAGGATTCTGGATAAGGAGAAGTCAAACAGTTTTAAACTGCTATGGTTAAAACATTATCTGGACCCTGGTTTATTTGGTTTTAAAGCAGGAAGTTGTTTGAAAGGTTCCTCTTCCTGCTGCTGTTGATTTGTTCAGTCCCACTGCTAACAAACCTCTGTCTGTTCTCAGCTTGTAAGCTGCAGTTTGTAGCGGAAGTTAGTTTACACCTATGCTGCTGCCAGCTTCGCTGTCAATCACACCGGAACAGTTTCACACCCACACTGACGCTCGCAGGCTAAAGGACGTCTGATGTCTCTTCAAAGACCAGTTTCCTTCCTTTCAGTAATCAAAACTAAATTAATCAAATGGTAGACATTAATTTAGCAGCGGTACATTTTAAGATCACCTCAACACATGGCAACAAATGATGAACTTTAGAGACTGACAGCCTGCTGCCCTGCTATAGCCTTCTGTGATCACCCTCTTTGACTCTGACATTTACCTGCTTCTGGCTGAGCAAACGTCAAACATTATGAGTCAGGTCTGCAGGTCAAGGACGAGCTCAGCTTTGTTTGGAACAAGCAAATCCCTCGAGGGCTTTTTCTTAATGAGTACTTACCTCAGGCTGTACTAATGAAGTACAACCCCAATGCCAGAAAAGTTAGAAAGCTGTGTGAAATTTAAATGAAAACCGGATGTAATGATTTCCGTCATAAACCCATATTTTATTCACAATAGAACATAGAAAACATATCAAATGTTTATAGTGAGAAAATGTATCATTTTAAGAAAAATATGAGCACATTTTTGAATTTGTCTCAAAATAGTCTGGGCAGAGCCATGTGCACCGTGGTGTGGCATCCCCTCATCTTTTAACACAGTCTCTAAACATCTGGGAACAGAGGAGACCGGCTGCTGGATCCGTGGGAGAGGAGTGTTGTCCCATTCCTGTCTGATACAGGACTCTGGCTGCTCAACAGTCCTGGGACTTCTTTGTCATATTTTCTGTTTCCATGATGCTCCAAATGTTCTCAGTTGGAGAAAGGCAGCCAGACTCATCTACTACGA
Source organism: Cichlasoma orientale (assembly GCA_034780415.1). Taxonomy (NCBI): domain Eukaryota; kingdom Metazoa; phylum Chordata; class Actinopteri; order Cichliformes; family Cichlidae; genus Cichlasoma; species Cichlasoma orientale. The sequence goes on from JAVDPK010008924.1 coordinate 8,567, forward strand.
AGCCATGCTGTTGTGGTAGATGCAGTGTGTGGTTTAGCATCGTCTTGCTGAAATATGCAAGGCCTTTGCTGAAAAAGACGTCGTCTGGATGGAAGCGCTGATGGTGCCTTTCCAGATGTGCAAACAGCCAATTCCATAGACACTGATGCACCAGCTGCTCCGGCTGCTTCTTTTTAGTAATCTCAAGTTTTTTGAGACCTCTCGCTGCAAATTCAAAATGAGCCTTTTCATTGAAATATTTTGAACATTTCATATGTTTTCTGTGTTCTATTCTGAATAAAACATGGGTTTTTGAGATTTGCATGTCATTGAATTTTGTATTTATTTACATTTCACACAGCGCCCCAACTTTTTTGGAGTTAGGCCGTAGGATGCTGCACAGGGGAAAGAAAACAGTGCCAATACAGGAGTGTGTAGCAGCATTGATGTCCAGCTGCCCACACACAGTCTTCCCACCCCTACACTTCAGGGGCTGTGTTCACACATAGCTGGTGCATCAAAAAAAAAAAGAAAAAAAAGTGACCTTTCATCTGTAGTAACACAGAGTAATGTGCACTGAGCGATAACGGTTAAATTAAGGATCAGTAAAAACATTTTGAGCTGTAAAACAGCTTCAAAACTGATGACACATGAAAAAATTCTGCAGAAAGCTGATGCTGATTGACGATCAGGATCTTATTGAAGGATACAAGATTTATTTCCCAGTGGGAGATCTGATGGTGTAATATTACATGCTATCGAGTGATTTCAAGCCTATCTGGAGCAGTCGGACATGTTTTGTTTGTTTGTTTGTTTGTTTTTTGTGTGTGTGTGTGTGCGCACGTGCGCATGCATGTTATTGGCACTTGCTTGTCCTCTGCTTTTTTTTAAGGTCAGGATACATCTTTGTGCTTGTATGCGAACACACACAGTTTTTCATGTGAGCATTTGTGTGGAGTTTAATGAAAGAATACACACACTGTGGTTTCATGAGCACACTGGGGACTGTGTTGTCTCACATGAACAGTCTCTCTTTATTTGGCGCTGCCTACCTCCGTGTTTTTATCACAGGAATATTAATCGCCTCTGATGTCTCTCTCATGCACAATTTGAAATTTTTATTATTGGTGATTTTGTTGTGACAATAAATTAATTTCTTAACAAGAGAGACCCAATCTGAATAGATTCCAAATATGCTTAACTTGAATCTAGGAGGTAACATGATGTGACTTCAGTTAACATGGAGCAATTTTAATAAGGACAAATTAAACCTAATCCACTAAAAACGTATGTGAAGTCATGAAATCGAACTCCAGAACCAGTCAAGAACCCTTCAAAACCTTCCTTGATCTTGACTTTCAGAGTGACTATATACCACACACTCATTGGCTACTGACTATAGTCGGTCCTATAGACGTGCAGTAGTCATTCATTTATTAAGGGAAAAAGGCTATCCAAACCTGTGTGTTGATCTGAAACATGTAAGTGTGACAAATATGCAACAAATCAGGAAGGGGTCAAATACTTATTCACAGTGCTGCAACCTTTCTTCATCTTACAGATATATTTTTTTTCTTCTCTGCCTGTCTAGTTACCCAATGTGCAGCACATACAATAGTGAACGTGCACCTGCAGTTTTATGCTAGTGACACAGAGAACCTGTGCAGAACGACTCTTGTGGTGCACAGAGGGGCCTGGGAATCAGTTGAGAGGTTGATAGTAGAAACATGACCAAAATAAAGACTAGAGACATGCAACCAAGATTCCTGACGTTGTGGGAGGACTTTTGTTTTTAATAGCGGAACAACCCAAGGTTTTCTTTAAATAAAAGAAGCCCATTCACCTTCAGCAAGCAGAATGAAGCTGTATTCATGGCACAGGCTGTTGAGCACAGCTGACAATATGTTCCTCTTTCTGCTGTAATTAGAACATCACAAAGGCCAGAGAGCCACAGAAGATGCGTCAATAGCGAAGGTACTGCAAAGTCACAGAGGAATGTATTGTGTGTATTACCATAGCAATGATCCAGAAAATAAGGCTACAGTCCAGCAGATTTTACTGGCAGTGAGCAAATGTTAGTCGGGTTTGTCACTTTGCAGCAGACAAATCAGAACATCCACCAAAGTCCCACTTGCACTGTCTCAGAATGAAGTGACCTCCTTTTTGAGCTGAACTAGTTTCAAAGACAGCGGATGTCTTCCTCATCGCACAGCACGCAGTATAAAACAGGCGCGTCCGCCGCTCCCGTGAAAGCTGCCACTCCCAGTCGGAAGGCGTTATCGTGAGCTTTAAATGAAAATCAGCATCCGCCTCAGCACAGAAAGCGCGTTTGCCTGGAATGTTTGAAAGTCCTACTTTTTCATGCTACCATCTGTCTCTCCGCTGGCTTCTCACTGTTTAATCAGAGCAATATGATGCCGAGAGATTTGATCCCCCTGGAGATGTACATCCATCGAGGCTTCTGGGAAGTAACTGTATGACTTTCTAGAGCAGCCCTAAAAACTGAAGATGTGTTTTTTTTAGGCTCTGAGAGCCTCCCTCTGTCCTTTTAAAGGGGTTTTCTGTTAGTTTGAGGGATCCTGTCTTAGAAAAACACCGACCTGGTAATGCATACTGATAAAAGTCAGTGCTGAAAGCTTTTGGAGTTTCTAGTGCTCTTCTTCAGCATGTTGAGAGGGTGTTTTACATGCATCCCCATCCTCGGTCTCTCATTCCTCCCACCCTTTTCCCTCGGAGCCCCTCCCTTCCTCCCTGGCCGGGTCTATCCCAGCCTTTGAAATTGGTTTCAGAAGTAATCCTTTAATCAGAGAGTCTCGCTGGGATTACCACAGAGGGCAGCCTCAGTTACTGCCCTCAACCACTACCGGCAATTGTTGAGCCGGCAGTATTTGAGTTACACAGCATCACCCATCCAGTACAGCCATGAAACAGCAGGGATGGTTTCATACAACTTTTTCACATCCGTTTCTGTTAAGAAAACTTGCACATTCACATCCAATACCATCTCTTCCCCACTCTTAAGCTGTTAGTAACACATTTGTCTGGACACATCTGAGCTCCAGATGTCAGCTGTGAAACTAATAATGGCAGCATTTTCCAGGCATCATCTGTGTGTTTCTTGGCGTGTCACTCAAGTGTAGTCGAGCATTTATGTGAAGATGTAGGCCAGCGGGATGATACTTTTATCCGATATTAGATGAATTTTGATCACGAGTATTGGAGTTTTTACAGATGCAGCCCATCGGGTTTTGTGCGATACTTATCTTTTAGGGATTAATGCCAATATTTTGGGTTTTCTGAGCGAGTGGATATTGGTGCCAGTGTTCCCCACTTGGATGAACTGAATCAGCTTTCTGGGATTTCCTTACCTGGATTATTGGACGTGCATCAGGACATTTAGTGGTGCGTACTTCTTGTATTTTTGTTAATGGTGGTTAGAAATCAGTACATCAGAGGAACAGCTCAGGTTGAGCGGTTCGGAGATAAAGTTAGAGAGGCGAGGCTGAGGTGGTTTGGACATGTGCAGAGGAGGGATGGTGGATATACTGGACAAAGGGTGATGGAAATGGAGCTGCGAGGCAGGAGGAAAAGAGGAAGACCACAGAGGAGGTTCATGGATGTAATAAAGGAGGACATGCAGAGGGTTGGTGTGATAGGATGATGCTAGGAATAGGGTGAGATGAAGGCAGGTGATCCGCTGTGGTGCCTCCTAAAGGGAGCAGCCAGAAGAAGAAGAAGGAGGTGGTTTGGAAATGGCTTTTAGGTGCATTACAGCCAAACTCTGGCAGCAGATTACATCCAGCCGGGTGCCTGTGAAGATGAAGGAAAATATGTTTTCGATAAAAAGTATTTGCATAAACTATTTGATTTTTAACTATTTGAATATCTGGAAATCATGCACATCTCTTCTGCGGAGAGACTACAAATTGAAATGTCAAAGTTGGTGAAATGACCCTTTGTTTTGATGTTAAAGCCCTCTTTATTTCACCAGGTATTAAAAATAACAGGTGATTCTGATGATGATGGTAAGCTCGTCTAGGCTCACATCGGTTGTAGTGGTCATGCCTGTCTGAAAGAAGTGAATAGAGTTTCAATTTATGAGTAGTTACAGTGGGTACGGAGTCATGTGACATGCTGGGGGCAGACTGGGGAGGGAAACCAGCACAGGCCACACAGTCACGACTGTGAGTGTCCGGTTGACCGAAGCTGTGGGCGGAAAGCCGAGCACGCAGAGGCAAAACATGCAAATATGGAAAGCACATGCAAACTCCACACAGAGCGGGACTGGAGCTTCGCTGTGGTGTGCTGCGAGCCAGTGTTCTTTAAAAACACACACACAAGTGTTTCTTTCAAAAAGTTACTGTACTTAAAGGGGCGCATTAGCACATGTGGGGTTTTAGCGCATCATCTCAGAGATTTGTGTATATCACCAAACTTCTCTTGTTCTTTTAAAGATACTTTCTAGTTTTAATTTCAGCTGAAAAAAAAAACTGTCCTTCTGTCCGTCCCCTCCTCTGCTGAGCTGTAACACGTAGCCTTCGAGGGCTAATAGGAAGTGGAGTTTGTTAAAGGCAGTTCTAAATGTAAAATTTGAATAAACAGCATTGGATTGTTTTCATCATCCTTATCTGAACACATCAGTAAGAGTTTGACATTTGTATCAAAGGACAAGAACTTACTGAGGCCTTCATTTCCATCTAGCATTTCCCTTCCTCTGTGGATGTAGTTTGACTGCTTGAACTGAAGATTTACAGTCACCCTGTGACCTAATTATTCAACTTCTCATTACTCCTTTGAGCACAGTCTCTCTAAAGCAAGCACTTCTACTTTCCATCAACTTACTTCTAATCATCCATTACCTCAAAATGAAAGTGAACGGCTGCATTTTTCCCGGCTTAAAGGGGACTTTTTTGGGGGTGGTGGTGTTTAAGCAGTACTGGTCCAGATATAGTTAAATTAATGAGTCTGTGTGACTTAACAGAAGTTTAACCCCACTTTTTATTACAGCCCTGTGGGTTTTCTTCGGCCAATGAAGGGAAAACCTTGAACCTTTTGAATTTAGTAACTCTCAAAACCTCCTTTAACAACAAAAACCTCCATCAGGCATTTCCTGTAGCTGCTTTTGAGACAACAAAATGAAATTTTGAACCATTCTTCCTGAACCTTCATCTTTTCCAACCATGTCAGTTTACTTCTTCATTGTTTAATTGCATCATTAGCCCTCTTTCAGACTTGGAACACGATATATCTAGATGACAATGTTTTAATTGTGCCCAAAATTTCATGTGACGTGCTACTGAGAGCTTTGGCTGGGCTTGTTTGAGAGGGAAGAGGCTCTGTGGAGATTGTGGTCACATCATATGGATTGCATTTACATGTGGCGAGATCTGATTGCAGCAGCGTCCCGACCTCCTCTCAGGCAATGAAGTATAATCACTGTTTATACGTATACTGTCATGACAGTGCAGGTAAGGGTGCACTGTGATTAAGAGAGCATTCACACATTAAGGCTTAATAAATTATGTTTGCTTCTGGTGACGCAGGTGTTTCAGGGGTGACTTTTTTTTTGTGGCTGCGGCAACACGTAAAATCTGGATTTTAAGCGATTGTGAAGGTTATTTAGTTTTGCCAATAAAAAATTATGACCGTCTGAAACACAAAAATCACTGCTCGGTCATTGAAACAAAGCTCTGTGGTGTCAGTTATTGCTCACAGACTGATCATGCACATCGCCTCCCATACGCCAAGATCTTCCATCGTTTCTCAACCTCAAAATATTTCTTCAGTATTTTTTTGTGATGATGAAGAAGATCATGCTGCATGTTTGAGTTTAAATGTCACACAGCTAATTTACAAGTAATCTGTCTTTCCATTTTATGACCACCAAGAAAAAATGGCATCAAAAAGGTGTAACTCTGCTTTCAATGTTATTTCCATGGCATATAACATATGAAAGCTAGCATGTTATCGAGTTGAGTACAATATTATTTAGAAGCCCCTATGGTCATAAAGAATGTCCAACTATAGTTCTTACTATAATAAAGCCAATCACAGAAAGTGACAGTGTTCTCAGTGGTTTATACTTATCATGATTTTAGCATTTCTTATTCCTCTTTCTTTCTTAGCCATTTGCTTTTGAATTGATAAGGTGAATAAAGTCTCTGAGGGTCATACGCACCCTGCTAAGATCTACTGAGACCTGTAATTATGTGTTCTAGGACTTGTATTTCCAGGGGATTTGTACCACCTACAGATTCTGCTGCCAGGAGGCTGAGGGGGAGCACTGGCGGCTGACAGTATTTTTTCTAATGGGTTACATCGTGTTTTATTTTTATCTGTGTTTACGTGCTAGCAGTGATTTCCTTGTGTGTCCTAGATATAAAATGAAGCACTGCAGAGTTGGTGGTGGTCACATTGCACCTTTAAAATCACTTTAACATGTTAACAATTACCTTGCAGCTTCAGGTGCAAATGAGGTGGCTGTCTATTTGTCTTTTAGTTGTTTTATTAATTTTTAAGCCAAGTTCTCTGACTGCAGCTTCAAAAATGTGAAAAATATATATATTTTCTTATTCTAACATAATCAGTGTCCTTGATTTTGGGCTGCTGGAAAGACAAAATAAATTAAATATTTTTTATTAGTACCACATTCATCAGGAAATTGACGTTTTCTGATATTTTTGCACTTCAAGCAGCCAGAATAGCCTCAAATTAATCAGCTCGCGGTCCTTATTGTGTGGAAAACACTTTGAAATGCTTTTTTGTTTGAGAGCCGCAACCTAAATTACTTTTTTTGAAAAGAATTAAGAGACATTTATTGCCTAATGTGTTTGGTATTTCAAAAAAATCTTGAAGTCATTTTGATTCATTTCCTGAACACGTTTTATTGACATTTACAAGAGGAGGAGTAGAAGTTGTTTCCTGTATTTCTCTCGCTGTCATGTTGGTTTGATTGCTTAAAAATAGTAATCTTGGATGTGAAGCTGCACAAACGACTGCAGATATTTTAGTTGCTGTTCATAAACGAAGATGAGCTCCAGGGTCCAGTTTTACAGTGCGGCAGGTTCACGGTTTGCGACTGATACTGGACTGTAAAGAATGGGGAATCTTTCCAGCAGTGGCTCACATTGATGTCTCTAAAACAGGCGCCTTAATTAATTTCAGCTCTGGAGAGGCCCCATTTTTGGAAGTGCAATGACCTTCAAAAGTGTGCAGTGTCCTCCTTTTTCCTCTTGCAGCATTATGGACACTTTTGCAGAAGCTCTTCCAGCCGGCTGCTGCTGCTTGAAAGTGCTGGACGTCTTTGTTCACACAAGGTGCCCATAATTCAAATGATGAGTCATATTTCTGTGGCAGACGAACTGAATGCAAAGCAGTTCAGCTCACGCTATAGTCCAGAATCCCTGCCTGCCTGACCTTGAAAAATGTGCCTGAAAGCTGCTGAACGAATGCCCCCGAAGCAGCCGTGCACAAACAGAGGTTGTTTTATCTGAATCCGAATGAGCACCTGCAGAAACAAACAACACGAGTGCAGTTATTGTTCCTGGAATTTAATTTTTTATTTTAGGCATTTTTTTTTTTCGTGTGCGCTAATACACGGTTGTAGAACGAGGGCTGAGGTCATAAATTTAATATGTTATTGCAAATAAAAAGTGACGGGCAGTAACAGAAGAAAGCCACGGTGTCTTTAAATGTCACTGAGCCAAGTACCAACTAACAGTGAGTTCCCAGAAAAACAGTGAAAATGCCCCTAATAGCATAGCTCTTATTTTGTCAGTCCAAAATAAAAAAAATGCGCAATTTATCCAGCAATATAAAACACACAAACATGTGTTTTAGGTGATTTTTTTTTTCTATTTTTAGAAAGCAGTTTAATTTCTTTTCCTTTTTTTGCCCAAGGCACGCCAAAAGGGGAAACCACAAATGTAATCATATCTGTGCAGGGTAGCCTCTACACGCTATCTCACATGTCACCAGACTGCATCTGTGACAGCTCATTTCCCTCATCCAGACCTAGCATGTCGGTAGATTGGCCTTTGATGTGTCGTCATCCAGCAGCTGTGCAATCAGACTGGGGGTTCCCTTGAAATAAGTTTTGTTTATAGATTAAATCATATCGTAAATGAACAATTCATTCATAACTGCACATGGTTGCTATAAAGTCCTCATTCTCATAGCAGGCCGGGACTGGCGGGTATTGTTCTCCCCCGTGACTCCTGGGAAAGGCTCCAGCTCATGTTGGATGATTGTTGTAAATTCCCTCGGCACACGTTTATTTGTTACACAACATTTGGGAACCACTGGATTAGAGGACGGCTCCATATTTGGCTTCAGTTACTAAGAAACCATCATTAGTCGTTTTCAGCTCACAATGCAGATCTTGATTTTGGTGAAGATTGCATTTTGATTGAAGTGTGTCACAAGACCTGAGCGAGTTTGAAATTGTCTTCAGCTTGAAATTTTGGCCTCATTATGCCACGCAAATGTCAGGGGAGGTCACCAAATACACGAGGATTGACTCTCCCTGTGGACCGGGAACATCCGCAGCTAATTTCATGGAAAGGGCTCAGTGAGATGAATCAAAGTTTCAGCCTCCGAGTAAAGGTCGCTGCTCTTTTTGTGGCCTTTGATACAATTTAAGTCGTCACACATGGAAAAGGGCATGTGGTGATGGGACAACAGCATTTAACGGCTGAAATCACTAAAATGTGACTGAAACATAAAGGGCCAAAATTTGTTCCATGAACCACATTTGTTCACTGAACTTATTTATAACTCTGGCTATACAAAGAAACTTCAATTTAATTCTGGCTTGTTTCACAGCTGTTTTCTGAGCCACGAGCACCGCATCAGTACGCAGGGAACGGCTCCAAATCGCCAGCATGTCATCCTCTAAGCAATTTAAGAATGTGTTTAAGAAAAACAAAAAAAACAGATGGATGAAATATGATCACGTCAACACACTCAGGCTTGAAGGGACATCTCACTTTGCACTACACGCTTCCCTTTGGACACCCTTGAAGCCTGTTATTTGAACTGCACTGCTCAAAAGGTTAAAGGAACTCTCTTTAATCAGAGTTTAGCATCAAGTCAATTAAATTTATGGGATATTGATCTGGTCAGTTAAGTAGCAGAGGGGGTTGTTAATCATGTTTTAGCAGCTTTGGTGTTAATGAACTTAACAACAGGTGCACTAGAGGGGCAACAATGAGACAACCCCCAAAACAGGAATGGTTTTACAGGTGGAGGCCACTGACATTTTTCCCTCCTCATCTTTTCTGACTGTTTTTTCACTAGATTTGCATTTGGCTGGGGTCAGTGTCACTACTGGTAGCATGAAGTGATACCTGGACCCTACAGAGGTTGTACAGGTAGCCCAACTCCTCCAATACGCGTCATTGCCAGAAGGTTTGCTGTGTCTCCCAGCACAGTCAAAAGAGCATAGAAGAGATTCCAGGAGACAGGCAGTTAGGTGGTGGGTCTGTGATGGTCTGGGGAGGCAGATCCATGGAGGGACGCACAGACCTCTACAGAATAGGCAACGGCACCCTGACTGCCATTAGGTATCGGGATGAAATCCTTGGACCCAGTGTCAGACCCTACGCATTCAGCCTCTGTAGGTTGACAATTTTCATTTCCATTAAACGATGTGGCATCCTTTTGTTCCTAACACATTACCCCATCCATATCAGTGTAGATATCCAGCAGGATTTTTTCTCATTGAGACCTGATGTGTTTTCAAAGTGTTTCTTTAATTGTTTTTTGAGCAGTTCATATCAAAGGAAATGCCTCAGTCAAACTAAAAAAAAATCTATTCTGGAGCAGAGCAGTGCTGACCTGTTATATTGTCAACAAATAAAACACACACACACACACACACACACACACACACACACACACACACACACACACACACACACACACACA
>JAVDPK010009174.1:0-18442 GCA_034780415.1 Cichlasoma orientale
TTTGAGAAGCATTATTATTTAAATATGCCAATAGTTTATTTTTGAGCAATTTCTCATGTACATCTACAGCTGAATGTGACTCATGTGACTCAGTACTGCCTTTTTGTTTGTACCTTTTGGGAAGAAAAAATATATCGTGTGTATATATATCGTATATCGCCATTCAGCTAAAAAATATCGTGATATTATTTTTGGTCCATATCGCCCAGCCCTAGTTTAAACTCACCTTGTTGCTTCCTGTAATAGTTGAAACTATAGCAAAATGCTTCATGATGCAAATTAATAAACTTCCAGAGCACTACACTTCACCTCTTTCATTTGGTATCCTGTTGCTTAAACATGAGTCAGCCAGTCTACTGAATATCAGAGCTATGCTTTTTATCATTTGCAGTTAAAAACTCTGCTCCACCTAAAGCCTGTGGAACAATGATGTGGCTCTTTCGTCTTTCTTCTGGATTCCTTAGGGAATGCTTTTAGCCTGAAATGTGAGTGCAGTGTTTATGTGGGGAACTCCGAGTTGACCTAATCTTTCAGACTGAGTGGGAGAATTCAAGTGATGTCATGTAGAGGCAGATTACAGCAATTCTTGTCAAGAGCATTTCAGTCTCAAGAGTTGAGAGCATTTTTCTAACTCAATGTCCTCCTTTCTGCAAATACATCCTATGGTGACGAGAATTATTCTCCTGGCATCCTCTCTAATTATCTCACCTAGCTAATGTCTGGGGACACATTTCACTTTGAGGAGCCAGATCCTCCCAGACAACACAGTGCCAGTTTTGCCATTCCACTAGAGATGGACAAAGAGATCATGCAGCCTTATGGTCACCGTCTGATTTCCAAAGAGGCTCCATCTGCATAGTGGTTGTTGGGGGTGATTAACACGGGCATGCAGTGGAATGGCGCCTGAATCTTTTCGGAGCCAGCCATGCTCTGCTGGGCGCCATCGCTCCATCCACAGAGAAATGAAAAAGAGGAGGCCACAGTTCTGCCTCTGTAGTGGCGAGCCAGATGGCTGAATTTCTGAATTTCTCCCCTGCGGTTCTTCTTGTCAAACCCGGACACTGAAGATCTTTCAGTTTTTTATTTATTTTTTTTAAATCGACTCTTTAGTTGTTAATCTGCTGGCATCTGTCTTACCATATGGAAAATAATGGGGGTAAAAACACAATATATGATGTTTTACATCTCTCATTATGCTTTATGGGTTTATCATAGTATGGGACACATAACAAATCTAAAACATGCCTTCTTTCCACTTCCTGGTTTACACACACCTCTCATTACTACCCCACACCGTCATCGGGTGGCAGCTAAACAGAGGAGAGGTGTTTAAATGTTGCACTGGCTATGGATTTTTTTTTTTAAGCCCTTTGCCACAGAAATTGCCACAAGAAGCGCCAATATCCCATTAGTGATGTGTATTGATCATATCACATAATTAGCTCTGGAACAGGAAGGGCAGAAAGGTAGGGTTACAATGTTAGACTCAGTCCCATAAAACGTATTGATCTTCTCCACGGCCGAGTCTCTTGTTAATCATGCAAACAAAGTGGAACAGTGTGTTGTGGGCTTTAGAGGGTGGAAGCGATCATTTCCTTGCGCACGGCTTCGTGACTTGTAATTTAAACTTTCCTATTATAGTCTTTCAAACATGCCGTTTTATTTTTATCTATCAGAATCAAGTGAATGTACAGTATTTCTGTTAGGGCTGTGCATGATTGATCAGTTGATTTTACATATTTTTAAGTACTTAGTCTCTTACAGTATGTATGAGTTTAGCACAAGTATTTATGAGCACGATCAGCAAAGTATGAAACTGCCCTCCCTCCCTTCTTTACCTAATACTGAAGTATTTGTGAAGCTGTATTTGCAGTTTTTCTGATTAAAATAAGGAAGAACCACGATATTCAGCATTTGCTTTTAGTCCCGCTAATCAACGGTTTAGCTCTAATGAATGCATCGCGAACGAGCTCGGGCCTGCGGATTAAATTTTGTTATTGGATTTAGTCCAGTTTCCCACATATGAAATTAGTCAGAAAGGTGATTACAAGCTTAAAGAGACAAATCTAATAATATCATGCAGCGAGAGAACGCCTGCAGTGTTCTGCTCAAGGACAGGCGGAGCAGGGTCTCGTCAGAAGGGACTAAAACAGGTTGTGCAGTTGAAGGCCGGTCTCTTTAACCGCTGGTCGATGGAACGGAGAAAACAAAACCGTGTCTGTCTTTAACAGACATTCATTTGTATTCTTGACATTTTAAGCCAGCCTTTCAGAGACCTTGAAATTCTTCAGTCTATTTCTTTTTTTTCTTTTCTTTTCACATTAATGTATCAGAACTAAGCTGCTACCTCGCATACCAATGAAGTTGTAATTGTCACGTTTAACAAAGGCCAGGGAAACCTGATCCATCGTTTTTAATCTGCTTTGGAAGTTACGCTGCTGAATTTAGAATGTTTTAGGAAATGCGGGAAAGATGCGAGAAAGGCTTTAGGGAGCGGAACTAAAAAACAAAGCCCAAAGGAGACGCAATACAGTTGGACTGTAGGGTGTTGCGACATTGACACAAATTCCTCAGAGCTGTTTGTTAGTAGTTGCATTTATATTTAGTCCCCAGTGTTTTTTTTTTTTTTTGTTTTTATATAAGCAGATTGTGTGTTTTATGTCAGAGTGACATTTGTTGCAGTGCATTTGCACAATGCAAACTTCTGCAAAATAAGACAACTGCAGCTGTGCTTTAGTTACATTTGGTCATTGCATGAGACGATGAGCTAATGTTTCGTAGCTCCCAGCTTTTTTTATTTAATGCCGCACTTCTTTTTGCATTTATCATCACTCTCGCCAGTTTAGACACACGGTTTAGCCGGTGAGCAAAAGAGTAGTTCTCCTTCCGTCTTTCAGACAAAAATCGACTATATCTATGGTTTTCTGCAGCACCAACATGTCATCCTGTCCTCGCTTGATTGATGACGTTTCTAAAAAAACAATTTCTCATAAGTGCCAGTTGGCGGAAAGGCAGGTGAGCGTCCTCAATCTCATCTAAAGAGGTGAAGGAAAACATTAAAGCTGCCACCGGTTTGCTGTTAGCATAATGAAAGCAGCAGCGTGTGAAGATGGAAGGCTAAACAATTTAGAATTAATGGCGGAAGCTCCCGGGGAAAAATGGAGACAAAAAAAGGCAGAAGGTGGAGTTAGAGAGAATCAGATTGAGAGGAACCTTTTGTGGCTTTCTCTTGTGAAATTGAGCATATCCCTCACGCTGACGTACACCGCTCATCTGGCCAGCTTACCCTGCATTAGCAGATAAAGAGTCGCCTTAACTGTGCAAGACAGTGACAGCAAGTGTTGTGTCTCTTCGTTGTGGGCCTCTGCTTTGCTAAACACATGCTAGTTAACGCATCTTTCACTAGTTTTTCCGGTGGGATCGCATTAAAGGCGGCGCGCGTTCGACTTACTTTGGAAACATTTTGCTGCTAGAATCGCCACGCTTTAATAATTCATAATAGAAAGGGTAATGCTCCTGTATGTTCAGTGTGCTCATGTTCAAGGCTGTAGTTTGCAGTGTTGTTGACTTGCATTAGCAAAAAGGATAAAATATTCAAAAGGCTCAGTATAATTGTTTGAAAGTATAGTAAAACTGAAATGAGCTCCTTTTTGCTAGGTGCAGAGAATGATACCCAAATTGCTGGAAAAAATAAGTCAGTCAAATATAAAAGTGCGCTTTGCTGTGAAATGCTATTGGCAGCAACACGGATGATTTATCTTTCTTCATCTGTTTATCCATTTTTTTTGCCTTTCCTTTTCTGAGTTCATGCACCACTTCCCACTTCCTGCTTAGCATAAGTACTTGGTGGCTTAGAGAGTTGAGTGTGAGAGAGAGAGAGAGTTGTGTAATCCCCCCCCCCCCCAGTTAGCCAGACAACAAGAAACATCTGGACGGAGAAGAGAGAGTTCAGAACACACCCATCCCCACCTTGGATGAGTCCAACAATGCTTGGCTCAGATTGTGTACTTGGAGTCTGGACACCCTACTGTTATCCTACCAAACCCTGTGCAAGTGCTGCATTCTTATCATGACTTTGCTGATTTCTGGGAAGAATATGTGGGTGTTTTCAGATGTTGAGTGCTTGTGCTGTGCAAAGTGTGTAATTTTCTTCCTCTGAGTGGGGTAAAAGGTGTTATTTTCCTCTCTAAATTTCTGCTAAGGTATCCTCCAGATCTGTTCTCAGAGATTTAAATACGGTGTCTTCAGGTCACCAGTTTGTAAGGCGTGTTTCTTCGCTAATTTTTAGCTTCCAGTTGTTTTAAAAGATAAATTCTTAATTTTTATGTCCCGTAGATCTAATAATAAAAGAACTGCATTTGTGCAAAGATTTTGGGCTTCACGTTTTGAAGCAGAAGCTCCCCAGACTTGTGTGACACAGAGGTTTTCTACATCACTGATCTCATGTGAGTGTGCAGTGCAGGTGCTATAGCCAGAATTAGAGCTGTGGAATTAGGCAGGCAAACTTCTGCTTTTACAAGACTTTAATATTTGCCTCTTCATTCAGCTGTGTCTGTTTCAGTTGCCGCTCTTTCCTGCTCATGTTTGTGTGGTATGGCTGGCAAAGACTGGCCCATCTGTCACATCAAGACACAGTGGTCGGATGCAGGGGATATAGTTCCCCAAACTCATACAAATAAGTTAACATATCTGCTTTAATGACAGAATTTGGGCAGTCTGGCGGTAAATGAGTGGCTGTTACGGTAATTGGGGCCAAAAGTAATATTTAAAAATACATATTTACAAAAAAAAAGTATGTTCTGACACTGAGTGGAATAATTGTCGTACCAGAAAGTTGATTATCTGGACACAAAACACTGTGTTCTGATCAACAGATCAACTTTCTGGGATTTCCTTACCTGGATTATTGAGCGTGCATCATGACAATAATTGTTGTAGTTGATATGGGGTCAGCAGTCTGGCGCTCGTGGTTGGATTGGATTTAAAGTAATTTTCCTCACATACAAGGTCTTGAATCAGGCCCCATCTTATCTTAAAGATCTCATAGTACCTTATCACCCCAATAGAGCGCTCTGCTCTCAGACTGCTGGTCTACTTGTGGGTCCTAGGGTATTTAAAAGTAGAATGGGAGGCAGAGCCCTCGGCTTTAAGGCCCCTCTTCTGTGGAACCAGCTCCCAGTCTGGATTCAGAACACAGGCACCCTCTCTACCTTTAAGAGTAGGCTTAAAACTTTCCTTATTAATAAAGCTTATAGTTAGGCCTGGATCAGGTGACCCTGAACCCTCCCATAGTTACACTGCAACGGGCCTAGATTGCATGCAGGCTTCCCATGATGCAATGGGTGTTTCTTTTTCATTCACCTCTGTTCACTCTCTCTGTTTATACACCACTCTGCATTTAATCAGTATTAATCTCTGGCTCTCTTGCACAGCATGTCTTTTGTCCTGCCTTTCTCCCCTCACCCCCAACTGGTCGTGGCAGATGGTTGCCCCTCCATGAGCCTGGTTCTGCCGGAGGTTTCTTCCTGTTAAAAGGGAGTGTTTCCTTCCCACTGTCGCCAAATGCTTCCTCATAGGGGGTCGTCTAATTGTTGGGTTTTCTCTGTATTATTGAGGTGACTGTTGTTGTGATTTGGCGCTATATGAATAATAATGAATTGGATTGAATTTACTCTTAGCTGAGGTGTGTTTGGTGGAAGTCGTGTTTCCTTTTTAGGCAGTTTTTTTGGTAAAGGAGGTATTTGATACTTTGGCCTTAATTGACCCCAATTAATTGGAGCATTTTGGATTCCAAACTTTATTATAGCCTGTTCTTTAACAAATACCATCAGTGTACTTCCTGTGTCTGGGAATATTTCAGCCACACGGAAAGCAGCACATGTAGAGCCTCTCCACAATGGCGACACAATCAATCTGAGCAATATCCAAACTGAAAAAGTTTTTACAAAAGCTCTTCAATTTTCAGGTGCATGCACCTTTAGAATGTAACGCTTGGATTTACTTTTTTTTTTTTTTTTAACTCTTTCAGTTTAGTTTTAGAACACCCTGACAGCAGCGTGTATGGTAGTAAATATAATTTTAGATAAGAGGGAGCATGCATTGCAGTGTTCATTGTCTTGCCTAAAATTGGACTTAGTTGCTTCACAGTTATCTGGATTTTGGAAATGCCTAACCTCCTGTGTGCTCTTCACCAAATCCCAAATGGAAATGCCGCCAAGTTTTACTGTTACACCAGCACAGTGAACATAGCCTCTTGGGGCTTTTTATTTTATTTATTTTATTTTTTTTTACCAATTGTTAAAATTTAGCCACCATGTTTTAGACATCCTAGCATTCTGCATTTTTTCCACACCATGAAACTGGGTCTTTGTCTCCCTTGTGCGCTCCATCATGCATTCATGAAAAGGCTTGTGCAACAAGATAAATTTCCTGAAACCTTCCATTGTCCCCACCTTGGAGCTCCTTCCTTGCCAAGGCTGTAGCCTTTGTTATCGAATATGTTTCAGGACTGTTACCGCTCGACTTAGCTGAGAGGCTAAGTGTACGTGGAAGCTGACCTGCTCTTCTTTGCCTCTGGAACTGCTCTTTTCTCTCTCTCATTCTTCAATTGTTTTTCCAAAATGACTTGCCCTTGACAGTGGAATATGGGGGTGGTAGCAGGTAGCACTTTGCCGGACCGCAGCCTTCAGACAGGCTTCTATGATGATGAACTGCACTGCGTGATGACATTCATCTTTCCCACATGCAGCTCCTTTTCGCTGTACATGCTGATGTACGCTTCTTCCTCTGGGGTCATCTTTGTTCCAGTTTCTATGGAGAGAAAACAAAAAAATCTTAAGTGGATACATAATTAAATATTAGTTGTTAAATTACTTGTCCTGGTTTTTGTAGAATACCAAGTAGCGTGATGTGTATGACATTTTATCCTATAGTATCCCTGAGTAAGAAGGACTGCAGAGTTTATAGCACAAGTTGTGCCTTGTTAGAGGTATGCTCTCGATTGGATTTAGAAGGAGGTATTTAATTGTCTTTTAAATGTCAGCACGAGTGATGAAACTATTGGGAGATCATTATAGGGTTCGCTGGCTTAAATGAGCTTACTCTTAACCAGACGACTGAACGGCACCGCTGATTGGCTGTTTGACTGGCAGAACTGATGTATTTTTCTCCTGCTGGAATCTAATTTGTGTAATCATAGAGGCAACCTTTGAGAAAACGGCATTGTTAAACCCCAGGTTTGATTGATAACTAAAAATCTGCTCGGAGCTTCAGGCTGTCGTTCAAAGCTTTGTCGGGTGGCAGTAAACAAAACAGCTGACTGCTGAAGTAAAACACGTTATTTAAACGTGTTATTTCTTTTCATCATGAATGCAGAGGTTGATCTTCATGAATAATGAGGTTGATTAGTTTAATATTTTTTTTAATTGTGGCATTAAAAAAAACAACCCCAGAGCGTACCGGTTATGTGGCGTAACTTGAGCTAATTTACATGAGAGTCTGCTGATTTACATGTCTCACCCATTTGGCCATGTAAATAATGCTATTATCAACTGGAAATCCTGTTATGTGTGTGGTTGTTAACCACTTTGAGTTGTAGTTGGTTTCATTTAAATAATACTGTTATGTTCTTGAGTCATGTTGAACTTTTTTCAGTTTGAGTGCTCAAAGGTGGAGTGCTGGCGAGACTATTGATGTTGGAGTCATGTCTGAGGGTGGCCGGGTGAAGCTTTTCTTTGTGAGAACCTCTAGCCATGCTACCGGCCGCTTTGATGGATGGCACTAGTTGCTAGTCAGCTGGTCCACCTCTTCGGTGCAGACTGAAATATCTAAACAGCTTTAGGATGAATTGATAGGAATTTCTTAGGTTTATATTTCCCCGAGGATGGACGCCATCAGCTTGTGCATGGCTCCCAGACAATGTATCGACTATAAAAGTTACAGATTTGACCAGATTCACCAAAAACCTGTTGATATTTCTGGCCTTAGATGAAGTATATGATACACTAAAATAGAGAATATGGAAGTAATTATCCATGATTTAAAAAAACAACAACAATAAAATGTATTTAATCTTCCCCAGTTCAATAATCTGATGCTTTTTTGTTTCTCTGTGCAAATAAAAATGTAATTTCTAGGTTCCTTTAAGCATCTGTTTGCTCAAAAGTACGAGTACATGTGAGACATTGTAAATGTGTTAGCTCGTCCCTGAGGAGGTTTGGATGAAGGTGATGTTTGCCTGTCACCCCACATCTCTGAGAGGGGTAAAGGTTTTGAGGGTGACAAAGGAAAATTCCTCTTTGAAGAACTTCATAAAACCAGACAGCTGAATGTTAGAGGCCTCCGGCCCTTTGCACCCCTGCTGACAGTCCTGTCGTCTCTGCTTCCTCCTCCATTAATTAAAGGAGGCCTGGCTCCCATCACTGCCCAGCAAAGGAACGACTACTGAAATATTTAAGTTGAGTGCTTGTACATTACCCCTGGTTAAGGGCATCTGAGAGAATATTCAAATATTTACAAGTGTTCCCAAATGTACAGTTTTCAGATCTGAATGTGCCGCATAAAACTCAGTAAATTTCTAGCTCTTAGGTGATGGACAGATAACAAAAACTAATAAATTGGAGGTCTACTTTTAACAAGGCAGTTGTTGTTTATTTGTTAGAAGTTTTATGTTGTGCGTTCAATCACTGCCTTGAATGAAATTGAAATTGCCAGCAGTTTAGCTGCCATTCGAACCGGCGAAGCTTCAAAATGAGTGGCCTTTCAGTGGCCGCTGTGAAAAAAGCTCAAGTGCAACAAATCAGCTCCTCACAGAGCTGTCTGTCTGTGGCAGGTGTACTTTTATCAAGGTTATGAGACAACAGCAATTTTTTATCTGCTCTGCTTTGCGTCTCGCGGCGATGCGAAGTAAAAACCGGAGACCCAGAAGAAGCAGTAACACAAACACTTTAGAGCCGCTGGAACCTTGAAGTGCTTTGTTACGAGTTCAGAAGGATCTGAGGACAAACAGGATTCTGCACGGAACTTTTTTCTTTTCAGAAGTGCAATCAAACCACCGGAATAAAAGAAGACATTTCCATTTTCTCATCTGCTTAATGCCAGGTTCCTAACGCCTCGGGGCATATGAGAGCGCAGTAATGAGAAAAACAATAGGATGCCTTGCTAGACAACATAATGTGATGGGGAACACAGGATTTCCTGCTATTGGTTTTATACGGACTTTTAACGATACACTTGATTAACTGGCTATTTTGGTTTAATGTGGTTTTAGGAGCACGTCGTGTTGCAGTGCCCCGGGGCAAAGCAACTCAAAACTTGCCTAACGTTTTCGGGGACAGTCATGCCAGTGTGTTTTTAGACATCTGTGGCCCCAGAGCTGTTGATTAAGGTGGAATGTCCCAGACAGTTTTCTGCTGCATGCCTTTACTCTTCACTGCAGCATATGCTCCTTAAATTATTCAACTGCCAGGGATCAGTGGGTCAGTTACTGGCTCGCGTGTAGCGGGAATCACAACTGTCGTTACAGCTGTCTGACGCTCACTTGTTATTGAATAGTCTGCAGTTAGGAAAGCAGAATTTTTTTATAACTACTCTAAAAAGTTTCTTTGGGTTTTTGAGTTCTTGTCAGTTAAATTAAAGTGTTTGCTGCTGCTGCTGCTCGTGATATCAGTGTCACAAAATACTTGTTGCTACTGGCCGGCGAGTGTATTTTAATGCGGCATAAAACGCCTTACACAAGACTCGAGCTTTCACTGACCTAATCACATGATAAACTGACTGCAAATGGCTTTTTAAGTGAATTCAGAAGGATGTCAGCGTTGATGACTTTTAAAGTCTGGAAATGCGGGATGATTTCAGAAACATCGAAAAACCTAATGTGCTTACTTTCGCTCACTCGCAGAGCTTTAAACACACTACACAGTACCCCCCCCCCCCCCCCGCTATGCAACATGACCAATTTGTTACTCTAAGTCGGGCTGTGAAGCAGTCTGTCTGGCAGACAAGTGGAACTGTGAACAGAAGGTGTCGCAGATATGCATCTTCGAGGGGGAAAGATGTAGAAGGATGGGTTTTTAACCTGCCAAATTCATAACAAACCTAAGAGGGGGAGAGCGCAGCTTCAGCAAATGCCACAGTGGTCATTTATGTTAATCTTTATTTAATCAATTAGTCTCATTAAGGCTCTCTTTTCCAATGGAGACCCAAGAGCGAGAAATGTTCACAAGAACCCAATTAACAACAAATAATAAAAGGGGTACACAAATCATTAGATTAAATTAGAGCTCAAAGGGGACTGTAGCTCTCTGAGTGGAAGGCAGTCTTTCCACTGAAGGGTGCGTAGCAACTGAAACCAGTTCTGCCAAGGTTAGTGTGTACAAGGGGGAATAAATGAGATGTTTGCTTTAACAGCAGTGCGGTATAAATGAAATTAAAATGTTGCTTTTTATTCAGAATATATATGAATATGTTGTATGGAAAACATGGATTGTTGGTGGGATGCATGATGGAAACTCTATAAATTCTTCTTTAAAAAAAACTAAAATCTGTCTAGTGTTGGTATATAAATTGCACGACATCATACGCATGATGCAATACGTGTTTTTTAATGTACCCTTCAGCTAAATGTCTTGCACGATTATCAGTGTGAACCACAAACCACCTCATGACTTTGCAGCTTTATTCTGGAGAATATTAATAAGTGCTGACTGCGTGCTCCATGAATGAGCTCGCCACACACTCGTGGATGCTGATTTTTACTTTTGTTCTTCTGCGGTGCTTTCTGCTTCCAATGTCAGCTGTGTTTAAAATAAAGGCCATTAATTTTTAAAGGGGTACAACAAGAGTTTATGCAATTACAAATATACAGTATGTGCACTTTTTTTCAGCCGCGCGTGCCAAGCGCTCAAGCGCTCAAGCACTCACCAGCCACAGCGGCGGAATTGTAACAAATGAAAGTTTGTTACACTTTGAACAGACTGATGGATTATCGGTTTTGGAAATTTTCCGACCCCTCGCGCCTTACTTCTGTTCTCTTCTGTGCTTTGTTTAAGGCTAACTGCAACCTTTAGCAAATCAGGTATGGAGCTTGTTGTCTATTTTGCATTTCTATCTCATCTGGCCCAGCCGAGCAGCTCGCGTGAAAGATCCGACTGTTCATTTGCACAATATTAAAGCCATCTGTTGGCATTTGCTTCCTCCTCAGGACATCCCCCTTGATGTGTTGTGTGTTTGCCATTCATTATGTAGCATGTAAAGTACTCAAACACTCCAATTAGATTAAAGCACCAGACTGACACGACAATGAACGCACTCGCGTTTGACAGGGTGAATGGGAGAGCGCTGAATGTTAAGCCATCGAGAGTTTTGCACATAATCCGTGTACATGTGTCATCTTAACCCATTAAAGCGTGCAAAAATCTTGAGCCACCCCTCATTTCTTTATATTTTTCTAGGAAAATGAGAAATAGATGCACGGATTCTTGAATATATCCTGAACCCTCTTAGGCGAGCTTTCTTGTAATTACTTTAAGAAATTGTCAGGGATAGTTCTCCAGACTTCTTGAAGGACATTCGAAGCTCTTCTCTGGATGTTCCATTCCGTTTTCTGTCAAGATGTTTCCACATTCCTTTAATAATGGGCTGGGCTCTGAGGAAGCCAGCACGTGACTTATATGTTCCTTTTTTCTTTTTATTCCCTATCTAGGTATACTTTTACTGCATTGGCAGTATGTTTTGGATCATTGCCATGCTGAAAACTGAAGCCTTTGCCAATAAGGTGCTTTCTAGATATTGCATGGTGGATCAAAATCTGACTGTACTTTTCTGTGTTCATAATTCCATCACTTGTGACAAGCTCCCAAACACCACTGTTTGAAATACAACAAAATGGGGGCAAATTATATTTTTTGACAGGTTGCTAGCAACAAAGTGCCTAAAAATACAAGATACTGTTACGTGTAGAAGCGACAGTCACTCACCCCTTGGGTTAGAGGTCTTTTTTTAGCTCGGCTCTTTCGAAGAAAACATCAAGCTATTGCCATAACTTTGGTGTCTTTAAACTTTAATGTTGGCCATAACTGGAGAGTGATGTGACCTAGGATGTTCAAATTCACACCATGGATGAATCTACTAAAATCTTGGACAAGTTAGAATCTCAGCAAGTTTCCTGAAAATATCGTGAACACGATAACTCGATAATGATGTCATCTAGGATTTTCAAGTTCACCCCACTGAGCAGGAGAAACGCTTTTTTTTTTTTTTCTTCATTGCTAATCTTAAAATAAATAAAAAATCAGAGATGAGTGTGGACTCCTGCCATCATTTGCATGTTTCATTGCTATACAGTGGATTTTACAAGTATGCTAGCACTGATTTGCATTTTACAGTGTGTGTACACAACCTTCAGTAATCTGATTTGGACTGATTTGTTCATCAATTTACATTAAAGTGATGTTAGAAGGTGGTAAAATACACAGACGTATTGCTAAAGACCACTCAGGGTTTCGAGACCACATACGAGAAGATCTGGCTCCTTTTGAAGCAAAATATAAAGAAGTAAGCGGTGGCTCAGGACTTTTGCACATTACTAGTATGTTGTCAGAGTGTGATGGATGGTTCGAAGCTTGAAAGCAAACGTGGTGATTGGTTGTTGCTGGTCGAAGGAAGGAAAGCATGCGAGCTGTTCACGATGCCGTTCGACGCAGAAATTGATCAGAAAGCCTGAGCGGGAGGATCCGGCTCAGGGTTTAATGAATAATTTAAATGTGGATGATGACTCAGCACTCGTGTCTGCCGCTCTGAAAATATATACAGTAAAATTTAATGTAGTTTACTTTAAGGGGTGACGTGTCAGAAAGGAAGGGGAAGTGTTGCTGTCTTTCGCTTGTGAGGGTGAGCCAATCCCCTAGTTGCTTCTGAGGGAACAGGAAGGGTGCTGCAATGGCATGTTTCAGCGGACGAACTGAGACGCTGCATTATTGCTCCGTGCAAGATAAATATGGATTCTTTTTAACAGTGAATCATGCAAAAGTACTCCCATTAGAGTCCAAATATAAAGATATGGAGTTGGAAATGAGCATAATAACATCTCGCAGTAGGTTTCTGGCCTGCTGTAATGTTCCGGGGAAATAAGTTGTCTGCTGTGTGACTGCTGTGTGAATGTTTAGAGCAGCATAATGTAAATGAACTACAATTTGGTAACTTTTTTTTTTTTTCCTGAAGTCAGTCAACAACTAAAATTTCACTATAGATTTATTATCTTTGGGTTTTTGAGCCACTTAAATAATTAAGCAGCTTGAAGATGTTAATTTGGTACCTGTAAAGCTAGAACTTATTATTCAATAGATTAAAACTATAATCAGCAGGTATACATAATGTTTAAAAAAAACATTCCTTACTTTCTTGTAGATGATCAAAAATTAGAGCAATCAAAGATGGGCTTGAACCTGTGTCTTGTTTTACAGTAACTTCACTGCAGGTAATTACAAGGCAGATCCCTTGTAGCCTTGGATCTGCTCATTTTTGTTAAGAAGCCCTCTTCATTCTATTATAAGCTATAAATTATGGAGTTCCCACAGCGCTCCTTTCTGCTTTTAGCCAAGTCACTGCTGTGATTTAAAGCTGGGAGCTGTTAGTCCCTCCTTGCCAGTCCTGTCCCATTGCTGCAGGCATGAGTCTCTTAATGGATATGGAGGAAAAAACAGGCTTGTGTGAGCTTCTCAAGTAATCCTAAAGCAATCAGGAACGGGAGGCTAAACAGGGATGAGGGGCAGTTTCCGGTTTGGTGGGGTTGCAGATGTTGACGTGCCAAACTGTGCGCTTGGAATCTAGGAGGGGTGTCCCCCCCCCCCCAAAAACACACACACACACACACTCTCTCTCTGTCCCTTGAGTGACCAAGGGAACTGTTGACCCCCGCTGGGAGGAAGCTGTGATGTAACTCCGGGATGAGGACTAATGGATGAGATAAGGAATGTCGATGCATGAAAACTTGTTATTTTGTTTGGTTAAAAGAGTGAGTAGCATTTTCTGCTAGAAAGCTGGAATTAATACAAACATAAATAAAAGATAATTAAAAAACAAAACATCAGCTGCAGGAGTTTCGTTTTTTTTACAGCATCTTCGTGTTTGAACAGGTTGTCCGTCTGACCCGGGCCTCGTGCCTGAGGTGAGGACAGATGGACTGCTGTTAAAAAGTAGCCAAAATTGTGTTGTTTTTTTTTTTTTTTATATGCTCGGAACTTACTCTCAGACATGATTAACCAAGCTTATCCCTATGGTTATGTAAGTTTATTGGTCAGCCGTGAGTTTCAGCACTGCAGACGGTCTTTGTAATGGTTCTTTTGCATGAGCGCAGAGGAAGTCGGGACAGAGTGCTGTTTATTTATAGGGCAGGGAGGTCTTTCCCCTCTCTGTCTCAGTTGACTAACAGCCAGAGGAAGCCTCACAAATGATTTTATGTCTAGGTTAGTGACTCATTTTACAGATTCAACTGTAGCTGGTATAAAGGAACTATGCCAGTAAAACTTTGCATTTCTTACTTGCTGCGGGGAAATCCCGTCGCAAGTTTTTTGGTGACACTGTTGCTGGTTGCTCAGACATTCCTTTCACATGTTCCAAGTGTTTTTTTTTTTTTTTTTTTTTTATGATTATGACCTTTGTTCTACGCCTGTCATTATGTACGACTTTGTATAATTGTTGTTTGGGGAAGGAAAAAAAAATATTAACCTGGACGCTTCTAACAGAAATGAAAACGATGCAAAGGGATTGACTCAATTCCTCTTTTTATTTATTTATTTATTTATTGTTGCTCTGATGAGATCAGGGGGCTCAAGCTGGGAGTTTTGTGTGTTTAAATGAGGGTACCACACAGGCAGTCACGCCTAAACAGGTTTGCCCCCATGACAAAAAACACGCACTGTTTTCAATTAGCATTCAGTAGCTCACTGGCAGGAGTGGTGTATAGTGGAGCGCAGAGACCCCCTCTGAAAGATTGGTGGACGAAGGGAAATACAGTCCGAAATTGTTTTTCAGGTTTGATTTATTTTCCTCTAGGGCTCTTCAGATGATCTGCATTTTATTTTATATTAACGGTAATGATGGTGTGTATCATCTGCGCCTATAAACTAAATCAGGTGGAAAAGATTTGAACCACAGTGGCCTTTATGGAACCATTTGCTCTGCTTTACTGCTCTGCTTTATTGTGCAAACAAAGACACACACCGAGGTACACATAATCTGACACATATATGCCCACGCACATACACAGCAGCACAGGCACACTGTTGCTCTGCTGCCTAACTGATATAATGGATTATATTTACACAGCAGTTTGGATAAGAGAGTAGTACCATTAGAAAGATGGATTGTTGCAAACTGGATGGGGATTTATCACAAAACCAAAGCCCTCTGTGAGAAACGAGGGGTGTCTCTTTTCTGATCAGCATGCTTCCATTCGTTCTCTGACTCTGTTTTGCATATGCTTGTTCTTTCTGGGCGTGGCCTTTGCAACTGAGTCATGCCTGGGCTCTCAGCCCTTCCTCCAGCTGATGGAAAAGCTCTTCTATTATCACAGAGCTCCACTACACCTCTGAGACTCATCATCCTCATATCTTCTGGCTCATATGGACCTCGCACGGCCCCGTGTGGTGCACCTATCTTAATGATGCAAACGGCCTGGCAGCTGTGTGTGTGTGTGTGTGTGCGTGTGTGTCTCTGTGTGTGCATATGGGCGTGAGGTTATCACTCTAATTCTTATCTGGTCATTTGCATTATCTGGGCACAGCATTGTGCTGGATTTGCTGATTTCTGGCAGTGAGATGTTACTCTTGTTGTTCCACATGGATGGGTACAGTGTAAAGGGACAGGGAGGAAGAGGAGGGACAAGGAAAGGCCAAACCATTGTCATGGATCAGAGATCAAAGATTGTCTTTGTGATGACGAAGTAGCCGTTAAAGCAAATGGGTGCATGAAAATTCTGGGAGCGGCTTTGCCTTCCCCGAGGCTTTTAGGCAATTTGTGTGTTTGTGTATGCATGCGTGTGTGTGTGTGTGTGTGTGTGTGTGTGTGCGTGCATGTGTTTGAGGGAGAGAGAGAGATGAGTATGGGTTCTAAAAATGCTGTGGTATCCAACTTGGGTTTTATTCCTCTGCCCTATTTACAAGGAGTGAATGGACAATTTCAAGGCAGACTGGTTTACAAAGGCAGAATTCATGCCCATTAAAACCATTCAAACCTATTTAATCATCTACTTCAAATAACTTTAATACCCTCACAAAAGTACATGTGCATTACTCTCAGCCATTAAACGATGTTGACTCTTGAGCCTGAATTGGCTCCCAGTGCTGATCCACCACCTTGTCAATATGTGCACTAATATCAGTGAAAGCACCCCCGGTGTTAGATCCATTGCGATTGATCAGCGAGTTGGATAGAGACACGTCCTGGCTAGCAGGATGAACCGCAGCGAAAATCGAGAATCTCTTTTGTACCGTGGCTTTGTTTCCAGGTAATGTCGCTCAGCTAGGAAATAGATTTAAACAATATTTTCCTTCAAATTAGTGTTAACCAGATTTTTATCGTTATATCCCTGACAACTAACTGATCAATTAGAATATTAATCAATAACAGGAGCAATTTTTAGCTGGAGCTCAACATTAGTTTCTGTCCCCACATTAGTAAAAAATAATATCTGCTGATTGCAACCAAGACATCGCTGTATTACTGTTATAAGTTGAATACTTTTTGCAGTCTAGACTCAGAAATAATAACAATATTATTGTCTCCTTTGATCCTTGGCCCCAGCAGTTAACTTTACTCACGTCTGCACACGGGAACCACCTAAGGAGCACTTGTCACAGGGAGCCGCGCTCTTTGTTGTCGAAACCCCGTTGCCTCCATCACTCCTGTCTTTCTTCTCTCCGTTGCTGTGATGTATTCTGGTTTTCAGAAAAAGGAAAGGTGTTGCTCTGATATTGCCAGAGGTACCGAATTACCCTACATGCGATTTGCTATTTTCATCTTCCTGCCCGTCTCAAAGCGTCTCTAACCAAATGAGGACTGGCTGCTGACTCTGAGCAGGTGGGGAAAACTGCTCCATTAAGTTGACTGAAGAGCCTTGAGGGACTCCTTTTTAAAAGCTGTCTGGGGGCAACGAAAGTCTCCTTACCTCCAGAGCATCTTTGATGTAACAGTGGTTGCACTAAGGTGTTACTAGTTAATTTATTTAGATACACCCTATTATTATTATTTTAGTTACATTTTTGGCATTAGATTTTTTATTTGTTTTGGTCTAGTCCCGGTCATCAGAAATCTTGCTTTGGGCTAAAACTCAAATCTCCCCTTTGAAGTGAGATGTCTCTGTGTTTGACAGGTACAGTTTCCATCCTTACACCGCTTTTTTCCCCCCCTGACATAAACAAACTGAACGGTCCAGCCAAGTGCCGGAGAGAGAGAACCGAAGACGCGCAGAAAGAAGGAAGTCACGGCTCTGCACATAGCAATTTAAATTTTAATTGCCTAGATTTATCTTCCCCATACAGTGTGACGGGCTGATAACTAGGGCTGATAGCACAGAGAGCCTGTTTGTTAAAGCTTTGCAACATCCAGATATCTGGGCAGGAGCCACGAGAAGGAGAAGAATGGATTTATTGCAACATTTCCTAACCTGTGACAAACGGCTACGTTCACAGTAAAGTGCAGTTCAGCCAAGGCTTAAGTGCTGGGTATACCCTTAAAGCCAAACAAATTGCCCCATTTCAGCTTGTCTGTGAGACTAAATCACCTACACTAAGTACAACAGCAAATTGCTTCGGTACTCAAACAGAAGTGTGCCAGGGTAAACTTTTCTCAGGTTAGCCAGCTAGGTCTTAAACAAGCATTTAGTTGTGTTCAGTCGCAATCACCACCTCAGTCAGTCCCAGGAAGTTATTAAAATCCTGATCTTATCTTCCAAAGTCCAGTGGTGATGGTGATGGTGAATTTTTAGTCTTACCAAAGTACATTGTATCACAGAATCATTAAGTTTGCAGCATATTGTAGTTGAAATAAATCTAAAGAGTTTTGGAGGTGGTTGGGGGTACCCTATAAGGATCAGCCTCCTACTAGGGCTCCATCAGGAGTATTATATCTGGATGAGCAGCTGTAAATTGTAGGCGGCTACTTTGGTGAGAAAAAGTGGCCTTGGCTCAGAATCCCGGTTCAGATGCTCGCGTCGCTGAGACATACATATACATGAGTCCTGCATAATTACCAGCTTGAATAAACTAATACTTGGAATACAAAGTTGTACCAATCAATATTTGGCAGCAGTATGATGGTTTATACAGGATAAAGAGCAACGTTTATTCTCTATAAAAGCACCACAGTTAACACACACGCGCGCACACACACACACACACACACACACACACACACACACACACACACACACACACACACACACACA
>JAVDPK010009412.1:0-18401 GCA_034780415.1 Cichlasoma orientale
TATCTATCTATCTATCTATCTATCTATCTATCTATCTATCTATCTATCTATCTATCTATCTATCTATCTATCCTGCTCAAAAAATTAAAGGGACACTTTTTAATCAGAGTATAGCATCAAGACAGTTAAACCTAAGTAGCAGAGCGGGTTGTTGATCAGTTTCAGCTCCTTTGCTGTTAATTAAATTTCCCTCCTTAGCTTTTCTGACTGTTTTTCACTAGTTTTGCGTTTGGCTAGGACTAGTGTCACTATTGGCAGTAAGAGGCGATACCTGGACCCTACAGAGGTTGCACAGGTAGTCCAACTCCTCCAGGATGACACATCAATATGTGCGATTGCCAGAAGGTTTTCTGTGTCTCCCAGCACAGTCTCAAGAGCATGGAGGAGATTCCAGGAGACAGACAGTTACTCTAGGAGAGCTGGACAAGGCCGTAGAAGGTCCTTAACCCATCATCAGGACTGGTATCTTCCCCTTTGTGCAAGGAGGAACAGGATGAGCAGTGCCAGAGCTACAAAATGACCTCCAGCAGCCACTGGTGTAAATGTTTCTGACCAAAGAATCAGAGACAGATTTCACGAGGGTGGCCTGAGGGCCCGACATCTTCTAGTGGGCCCTGTGCTCACAGCATGGCACCGTGGAGCCCAATTAGCATTTGCCATAGAATACCAGAATTGGCAGGTCCACCATTGGCGCCTTGTTCTCTTCACAGATGAGAGCAGGTTCACCCTGAGCACATGCCATGGAGAAAATTATGCTGCCTGCAACATCGTTCAGCATGAAGGGTTTGATGGTGGGTCAGTGATGAGCTGAGGACGCGTATCCCCGGAGGGATGCACAGACCACTATGGGCAAGGCAGCGACACCCTGACTGTCATTAGGTATCAGGATGAAATCCTTGGACCCACTGTCATACCCTACACTGGTGCAGTGGGTCCTCGGTTCCTCCTGGTGCACAACAATGCCTCGTGCCGTGAGTATGCAGGCACTTCCCGGAGGGATACACAGGCATGCATACTAGCATGTGGGGGCCATACAAACGACGAGTACCACTTTGAGTTGCTGCAATGAAATTTCAGCTAAGTGTTCTAGCCTGCTGCATCATTTTTTCACTTTGATTTTCGGGGTGTCTTTGAATTCGGCCCTCTGTAGGTTGATCATTTTTATTTCAATCAAACGATGTGGCATCCTTTCATTCCTAACCCAGTCCATATCAGTATAGATATCCAGCATCATTTTTCTCCCATTGAGACCTGATGTGTTTTCAAAGTGTTCCTTAAATTTTTTTGAACAGGCACATGACAACATCATACCAAAGGGAATGTTAGGGTTGCACAATAAAAACAGTAAAAGCTGGATGTTGCAGCACATGAACCCTTATACAGAAATAAATGAACAAGAGCAGCCCTGTCAGAGACTGGATTGTGACACTTGATGTCCTCATGGAATTTGTTTATATGAGCTGCAGCAGTTCTGTGAGGAAGTCAATAATCATCTTCAGTGTTACGCGGGTCTGATCTACCAGAACCACTGTTTTAAGATATTTGCTTTCAAGGAGTCTAATAACAGCAAAGACTCACTTTGCTTTTTTTTTTTTTTGAACTGTGATGTGAATGTTTAATAAGATTTCTTTATCTATTAAAGACACGGCTGCCTAATATTGTTTGCACATTATTTTGTAACACACTTGATGAAGGTAAGATCACATTTTATGACTAACTGATGCAGAAAACCAATTTATTCACTTTAAGATTTCATGGAGCAAAACAAGACAAAGCAAACGCAGACTCATTACATACGGTGGCAAGAAACCATAAACACATTACAAAATATCTGATATACATTTATTCTCATTTCTATTTCATCAAAAACTTTTTCTATGCAAGAAACTTTATCACATCATTAGGAATTCTGCTGAATGGCAATTTCCAAAGTCTTCTGGGAGTTTTGATCTTCAGGTGTTCAACCGCTGTTTTGTATTTTGATGGATAAACAATCTTCAAACAATAGGAAATAATCAAGGAAATAAGGAGAATAAGTTCTTTTTGATAGAAAATCGCAGGTTTTAAACTTGGAGAAAGGACTAACCTTTCCAAAGTGAAACAGCTGTTTAAAATCGAATCATTCGCACAGTGTTTATCTCATATATTCTGCAACAATAAGACTGGTTTGTACATTGCTTCTGTGGCAGAGAGCCTGCTCCCAGTATTGCTTTACCACTAGCCCCTGTGGAGTCTGAACACCCTTTTATCCCTTTGCCTCAAGTCGCAATCAGATAATTGTTTCTCAGAGCAACCATTTGAGACTGCAAAACCATGTAATCCCCAGTGCTGCTCTAATGGTGCTACAATAGCAGGAGACTGCTAGAAACTCGCTGGCTCTCATTGTGAGCTTGTTGCTGAAAAGAAATGCCTTTCAGAATTGTTTAGGTGTGGATAGGAACCGCAAATACTTAAGTCACAGTGAACTTTCACAAAGATGAGGTGCATTTTGAGAAGTTGCACTTTCTTTCATTCCCGAAGGATGCATCTGTTGAAGAAAGGACTTTTATCTGGCAGCTTTTGCTGTTGCTATACTACCATGAAATGTATGAAAAATGGGTTTTTTTTCTTCAATTAGGACTAAAAATCCACTCTTGCTACTAAGTTTTTGCATCACGCACATGAGACTCCCCCTTGAAATTATCGTGGCAGTATTACCTGTCAGCTCCCTGACAATGTCACTATGCCATATGGGAATTATGCATTTTCTACTCAATCAAAACCGCGTTGTTGTTGTGTGGGCTGCTTTAAAAGATGCAACAAGAGTGCTGTTGCAGATAAAACACCGAAATCCCTCAGATACATTGCAGCGCTTCTCGAGGAGCGGTACGGCACCTGTAGTGAAAATAGTGAAAATCTGTGAAAAGAAAGAAATGAAGAAAAGAAAAGAGAACAGAAAAGCCTTTAGATTGACCTTTGGAGACAGACACTGTGAAATCACAGCCATGGCATTTCAACTAAGCCAAATTATATTTAGAATTGAAATGACTAATTGCAAAAGAGAGCTCCAATTCCCACCTCTCATTATTTATTTCAGCTATATCATTACTCAGAGTTAAAAAAAAAAAAAAGAAGGAAAAAAAAGAATGAAAAGTGCCGTCAATTTTTTCTTCTTCTCTAAGACGTAACTTCCGCAATATATTCTTTGTAGTGGCAGGTTATCGCTCCCTGAACGGCACTATTCTATGATATAGTGGAAAAAGGAACAGCGGGAGTTTGCATTCAGGTGTAATTTTCCATCTGTCCTCTGGTAAGGCAAACACTCTATTTATAAGCCACATTGAACATACTGGCTATTTCTCAGCTTTATTTATTTATTTATTTTTATTTTTATTTATTTTTTACAGTTTAAAGTGTTGTTATTCCCTGTGGGTAATCAATTTTTCATAGAAGTTTTTGGTGGGAGGCCGTAATGCTTTTAAAAGCATAGATGGACAAAAAGCTTTCCTGCTGATTGCTTTTGTTTTTCTAATTCAAAAGAGGAAAATTTGCTGACTACTCGCAGAACAAATATATGATGATAAGTGTTAGCAGTGAACGTTAAGCTCCTTCCTGCCTCACAAATCAATATGTGTTTCATTGGAATTTGCAAAGCTAAAGTTCCATTTTCTCCCCCATGCAACACAGTAAGTTTCACATTCGTGTCCATCTTCTGAAGATTCTGATGGCAGCTATTCTTTTTACTTTCATTTTTTGCTCATTCTACAGACAGAACAAAGTTTTTTAATGTCGTGCTGAAGCTTCCAAAGTCCACATTCTGTGCAGAAATCAGCCAAGACCACTGCCTGCAGCCTGAAGGTGTTGGTTTGTCTAACAGCAATGATAAGCCACGCGGCGCTTTGTGCTTTTCTCCAAGGTGTCAGTCATTTGAGCAAAAAAACCTCTTGGTTCTTGGTGAGTCCCATTCTCAGCCCTTGAAGCCTTGGGGCCTTTGCCTGCAAGGTTAGGAGACAGATGCTTTGTTCATGGAGCCAACTCCGACAAAAGCTAAAGCATAAAATCAAATAATCACCAAGTTTTCAAAAGTAAGCTGTCTGTGACCATATTTATATAGGATGTGCAATATTCTTTACTGTATTTAAATAAGGAAAGATCATCTGGGGAAACTGAACATGATTTATTGATAAGAAATACAATTAGCTATTTGGCGATTAGACTCTGACAGCCCATAGAAGCAGAAGGGAATCCTAGGGGAGATAGGAATTAGGGCAGGACCCCCCGGAGTCTAGACGCTGGTGGTAGTGTAGACCAAGATGGAGGCTTGGAAGGAGCTCTTGGGTGGCAGAGAAGGGGAGGTGATAAGTTGCAGCAATGAGTCTTAAAGGGACAATGACAGATGGGCAGTGATATTTAAAGCACATTGAGTGTGATTGGTTGATTGGCTCAAGGAAGGCGGGCAGAAAGATGATTGGACTAGAAATGATGAAATCAATTTTAAGTTTGACAGCGTGGGAAAGTGGAAGTGATGTAAAATAGAGAAGCAGCCAAACACCTGGAAAAGTAGGCATGAGTAATTACAGATATTCATTATTGAACTTGTGCCTACGCTTCCTCCTTTGCAAAAGAGGCGGCAGCCTATTGCTTCCAGTCCTTTTAGGTTCATTAATGTGTTGTGAAATTAGTAGAAGTGACTCTCTAAGTGTCCAAGGATCCAGGGAGAGTGAGAATAAGGCGAAACCAAAGTCATCAGAGAGAACTTGATTTGAGGCGTGGGAAGAAACAGTGGAACACTGAAGTGGCACTTGGTAGAGACCAGCTTTACTAATTATTCCACTGTGAGGTGAACAGTGTTGGTTGTAATGGTTTGCAAAGGAGGAAGAGTAAGTACTGAGTAAGAGTACTCAAATTACTCTTTAGGTGTAACAAATAACCTATTTGTTTCAAATAAACAATCTCTACTGTTAAAATGTTACCATGTTCCTTCTGACTTCTTGGTGCTAGTGGAATGTATCTAAGCCCACAATTATGAAGTATGTTAAGATCAGCTATCAAGATGACAGAGAGGACGCTCTTAATATTATGTCATACTAGCACATTATGTACTAGGATCTGCTGCTGAAGAGCTCTACTTCACATTATGAAGAATCACAGTTGCCTGACTGATGGCGAGGCCCACTGAGAAGGAGAAAGATGCTGGTGCTAATACTCTGAAACAGCAACTGCTAGCATTTAGCTAATGCTATTAATCTGAGGGACAATAGCAAGCTTGTTGCTGCTTAGTTGGCAGAGGAAATGCTGCCAATAAGGGAAAGCCAAAAAGAGTTAAATGTACAGTAGGTTATGCACCCTCGGGACAATATTACCAACATGCGCAAGCTAACTACAGCGTGGTTTTCATTTTGGTATTGCAAAAGTACAAGTTACATTTCACAGTAGGTAACTGTAAGGTAACAAATTACTTACTTACTTTTAATGGAAGTAATCTTATAATGTAACAAGTGACTTTAAAAAGTAACACTACACACCACTGGTGGTGAGGAAACACAGCTCTAAGAATTTTTATCTGTCACATAAAAGGCAGCTGCCTTTTATGTGACGGATAACAATATGTGATATAAAGTCTTTGCTTTTGTGTCACTTACTGTATGAGTTCAGCAGACCTTTGCCCATTAGTGTCCTGCTCAGTGTGCTGACATGTCAGTTGTCACCATTCCAAGACAATAACAAAACAGTATTTGTCCACAAACTATGGAAACTGCTCCTAGTTTTGTTACGCTCCTTTGTGGCGATAAGTGTGATTGCTGCCTGGAGTATGTTCCTAGGCAACAATTTTTCAAATGATTGAAGCACGACATTTAAGCGCAGCACAAGAATCAAATGGTATTTACAGAGGAAAAAGATGAAAGCGGAAGGCTTTGCCTCCATAGTGTGAGTGTTACATCTTGAATGCTGCGTGTGGTTAGATTTAGGCAAAGAATGAACTTGTCTCTGCTTAAAGTACCTGCCGACTTGTTTTCCATATGGCACCAAGAACATAGCCTCACCTGTGAATTCCTACGAATAACTATTTAATAAATGAATCAGGAGAGGCAGTGTATATCAGAATGTTGTGACACATTAAAAAATTTAAAAAAAGAAGCCCAGGGTTGAATAAGCAGGAGTAACTATATGTAAGGGAATAATCTAAATGATCGGCTTGATAGGTCAGTCTCATGCTGGCTAGACATGCTCAGTAGTGCAGATGGCCAAGTTAAAGATGGAGCAGTGAAATTCCATCTTCTCACTTGAAATATTTTTTTAAAAAGTGTGTTATTATGCTCTATAACAGCCACCTAGACTCATTACAACCTCAAATATATTTTTGAAAACTGACTTCCTTATGTGCGCTGATCCAAAGTAAAGAAAAAAAGAAGCAAAAAAAAAAAAGAAAACAGTTTTCGAAAGCATTTTTTTTTCACATCAAAAGTATGAATTCAACTTACAAGTTGCACTTTATCCATCTGTTTCTGTCAAGTTGTTGCAGCAAAACGAGTCTTTAATTTGTGCTGTGATTGTGAATACCACATTGTGTGGGCTATGATTTGTATCACTTAAAAATGGCAACAGCACTAGCAGCCTGTGATTTATAACACAGAAACATCTTGCAATGAAAGCGGCGACAACACCGACGACACTGCACTATACCAACATTTGATCAGAAGTGTGGAGGCTCTGAAATGTGCTTTTGGAGTCTCGTGTGGGTGTGATATTTGAAAAATCCCACTACAGAAAGTGAGTTAGTGTCGTGCTTGCGATTCCTTCCAAGGAAGCATTTTTATTCAAATACATATCCCTTCAGAGGCAGTGATATTCAAATGCAAACCTGATCACATCATGATGTATGTAAGCAGCATGTAACCATCATGAACATATCAAGATTCACAGATGCTTTTTTTTCTTGTATCAGACCTGAGGACTGTATGTTTACATGAGCTGCGCTTGATAATAAAACTCATATCTCTGCTGATTCATCCAGCACGCTCCTTTGTGACTGTGTGAGATACAAAGGAATTGTACCACGCAAATCTTTCAGAAAAGATATGACAAATGACAAAGCATTGTAGGCACGGAAGGTGCTTTCAGTGCTTATAATGATCCCTATCTGCTCTCTCTACTGCTTATTCCATACATCTCCTCACATTTTCTGGGAAAAGCTTGGAAACAAATGTAAAATAAACAGAAAATAAAACCACTTTATGCTACCTTACACTTAATTCCCTGCCATCCAGCTTAAATTGCAGAGCCTCTTCCTCTATTTCAGCTTTCACTGTCAATTCATGTGCAATGATCAGAAGCATATCTGGGCCCAGCTCTGTGGGTTAAGATTGTTGTCCAGGCCTGCCGATCTCATCCCCGGCCAGACTCCTTGTTGTATTGGAGGAATAATGAGCAGAGCCTTGGCTGATGCTGTGGGCGTGCCAGAGGCAAATCTGTCCTCCATGTGTCTCTCCAAGCATAAACACTGCAAACAGGAAGACTCCAAAAGTTTACCAAGTGCACTCAGGGAACATGGAAACAAGGGAATATGATTAAATGTGGTTTTTGAGAAACATTTCTCTGCAACAAGAGGCAATGACTTAAGTGTAAGATACACTATTTGTCTGAGATGCAACCTACAGTAAACTCTTTGACGAGGAAGCAAATATTGTTATATTCAGTGTTATGGATATTGTTAAAATGTCTTTACTGCTTTCAGGTTAGAAACTACATAATAGAGTCTTTCTTGAATAATATATGGATATGTTGACCTACATGATGTCATGTTGCAGTGTGAGGACCCAAATGTAAAAATGGAGAGACGTGGAGTACAAACAAAAAGTGAGCCATTTGGATGGCCTGGTGAGTCCATAGGTAACAAAATCAAACTGAAAATAACATTTAGCAAATTAGAGTACTAGGAATACCAGAGAAACACTAGGGAGGAGCTGGGAACAAACAGGCAGCATTCACAGTATGACATGATAAAGAATAGATACAAACTGAGGGTTTTAATACACACAGACACAGAGGGCAATCAGGGAGGAGTGGAAACACAAGGGTAACACAGTTTAAACTAATCAGAGAGGAGACAAGGGAAGTAAAACTAAATACAAAGCACAAGAGACTACCAAAATAAAAGAGTAACATGAGAAACACAGGGGAGGCAGGATAAACTGAAAGTCAAGGAATAAAATATAAACAAAACTATAACCATGAACAGAAGTAGATTGCTAAACTAAAACCAGAGAATGTAACATAAAGAAACCATCGATCCATCCATCCATCCATCCATCCATCCATCCATCCATCCATCCATCCATCCATCCATCCATCTTCTTCCACTTATCCAGGGTCGGGTTGCAGGGGCAGCAACATAGGCAGAGAAGCCCAGACCTCCCGCTCACCAGCCACCTCCTTCAGCGTATCTGGAGGAACACCGAGGCATTCCCAGGCCAGCTGAGAGATGCAATTTCTCCAGCATATCCTGGGTCTACCCTTGCCTCCTCCCAGTAGGACATGCCCAGAACACCTCACCCAAGAGGTGCGCAGGATAATCACCTCAACTTACTCCTTTCGATGTGGAGGAGTAATGGCTCTACTCCGAATGTCTATCAATCTCCTGCTCTCCCTTTTCTCCCCTCGCTCGAATTTGCACTCAGAGGTGTTAATTCTCACAAATGCTGCTTCACACTCGGCTTTGAACTGCTCCAGTGTGAGCTGGAGGCCACCACCTAATGAAACCAACAGGACCACATCATCTGCAAAAAGCAGAGATGGGATTATGAGGCCACCAAGGAGGAAACCTTCTGCCACTTGGCTATGCCTAGAAATTATGTCCATAAAAATTATGAACAGAATCAATGACAAAGGGCAGCCCTGGCACCCAGAGGAAATGAGTCAGACTTATTGCCAGCAATGTGGACCAAGTTCTCACTGCAGTTGTACAGGGACTGAATGGCCCATAACAACAGGCCAGATACCCCATAGTTGTGCAGCAGATGTTCTGCTGGAGATGGGAGTTGAAGATCTCATGGACTGGGGCCTCTACCAGGTGTTCCAAGTGCACCCTCACTATACGTTTAGGTGAGCCGGGTCCTTCCAGCATCGTTCCCTGCCACCTGATTCAGCTCACCACCAGGCTGTGATCAGTTGACAGCTCAGCTCCTCTCTTTAGCAGATTGTCCAGAACATACAGCCGCAGATGATATGCGATCATCGACCTGCAGCCTAGGGTGTCCTGGTGCCACGTGACCTCATGGACACCCTTATGTTCAAAAAAGATGTTCGTTATGGACAAACTGTAGTTTGCACAGAAGAACAGAACACAACTCGGGTTCAGATGAGGTACAATAGATCGGTACAATACAGGATCTCTTCTACAGTGCCAACACCCGCCCCAGCTGTAGACTCAGATCCTGTGGAGAGGTTGACACAGTTGGACAACACAGTCCTTAAGCAGCCTTGGACACACACCATAAAGGTCAGCAGCCTTCCGAGAGCATAGTCTTCCTAGCTCCAATCTCTCACCTGTCTCTGTGACAGACAAGGGTGGAGTAACAGGTGTGAGGGGGGAAGTAGCTGCCACATTAGAGATGCAAGGAGACAAGGGGGGAGGAACAGGTGTGAGGGGGGAAGTAGCTGCCACATTAGAGATGCAAGGAGATGTAGTCACTGTGGTGAAGCACACTTGTGAAGTAGAAGACTGAGTAGCAGTGAAGATGCCCACATGTTGAGGAGAAGACTGAAGAGCAGCAGTGGGAGTGGGTGTGACCACAGAGTCAAATCTATTGAAAACTGATTGAGTTCATGAGCGCTTTCCACATCATCCATAAATGGCTGTCATTTCTTTTTGTCGTATCCAGAGATGTTTTGGAGATGTCATGAATTTTGCTGTTTTGTAGATTCTTTTCAATCATCTTTTTGTATTCCACTTTGGCCATTTTCAGTCTCTTCTGCAGCTCATGTTGCACCTGTTTGTCACCGTCTCTGAAACTATCTTTTTCTGGTTGAGGATTGCCTTCATGTCACTTGTGATCCAGGGTTTGTTATCGTGGAAACAGCGCACAGTTTTGTAGGTATGACTCTACAGAAGTCGATGTATTCAGTAAATCAACCAACCTGTCTGTCAGTGTCTTTACTGTTCTCACCTTTTTCCAGCAGCACATTCCAATCTGTGCATTCAAAGAAGTCCCTTAGAGCCTCAGCAGCATCAGGTGTCCATTTCTCTGACTGGGAGTTTAGTTGCAGGTTGTCTTTGCGCACAGGATTTGTAATGTGTCTGCAGAAAAACCAAGTTGTGGTCTGATCTGCCAAGTGGTGGTAAGACAGTAGCTCTATAAGCTTCTTTGACAATGGCATACAGCAGATCAAGGGTTTTATTTTCTTTTGTGGGACAGTCAACAAATTGTGTGAATCCAGTCAGGTGGGAGGAGAGAGAAATATGATTGAAGTCTCCTAAAATTATGAAAAATGCCCCCAGATGTTTAGTCTGTATCCTAGCAACAGTTTTACAGAGAACTTCACATGGAACTTCAGCAGTTGCCTTGGGTGGAAGTGTTGTTATGGCATGACTGAATTCTCTACAATTAATACCAAAACTCAGGCAATACCATCAGACACTTTCCACATGGTATTGCATGGTAGATCAAAATCTGATAGTACTTTTCTGCATTTATAATTCCATCAATTCTGACAAGACCCCGAACACCACTGGCTGAAATGCAGCCCCAAACCATGACACAGCCTCCAAAGATGGATGTAGACACTCACTGTTGTACAGTACCTCTCTTTAACCTCCTCGATACATACTGACAACAAGCTGAATCAAATATTTCAAATTTGGATTCATTACTCTACAAGACTTCTTGCCACTAATTTTCAATCCAGTTCTTGTATAATTTAACATACCTCAGCCTTTCTCCCTGTTATCCTTCACTAAGAATTGCTTCTTGACAGCCACCCTTCAGCTGATCCATCTATTGTTTGCTGAATCAGGTAATTTCTGATTCAGTGAACAAAAGATGGATCAGCTGAAAGGCCAGATGCATCTCTCAGGCCCTGTGTCAGCTCTATGCTTTTTTTTTTCTTATTTCTTAAGGACATGACTGTCAGATTCTGTTTATCTGCTGTAGATAGTTTTTTAGACCTGCCACTTCTTTTGTTCTCCACTTGCCCAGTTCCTCAAATTTTTTAAGGGCACACTGCATACACTGCTGAGATATGCAAATATTTTGGCTAACAGCTCTTGTGGGTGCAAAAATACTATTTGATGCCTGTCAAACTGTGTTATCTTTGGCATTTTTCATGAATTCACCTAAAGAAATGGGAACAAGTTATATATTTTTGTGATAGGCTGCTAGTAACAAAGTGCCTAAAGATTGAGATTAAGCTTAAGTTGTCTGTTATGTGTAGACACAACACTGGATCATCCCTTGAATTAGATGCCTTTTTATGTTTGAATGATTAATATGTCAATGTTAGGTGGCACCAAAAACACTACAACAGCCAAGAGGCAGGGTTATGCACACCAATGAGCCCAACCCTACATTACATTGCCAAAGTGTTTGCTCATTTCCTTCATATGCATATGATCTTGAGTGACATCCCATTCTTAAGCCATAGCATATAATGTGATGTCAGCCCACTCTATAACAGCTTCAACTCTTCTGGGAAAGCTTTCCACAAAGTTTAGGAATATGTTCATGGAAAAATTTTGAATTTGACCAGAATTCAGAATTCATCCCAAATATGTTTTATCTGGTTGAGGTCAAGACTCTGTACAGGCCAGTCAAGTTCTTCCAGACCAAACTGACTCATCCATGTCTTTGAGCCCAACTCTATGATTTTACGTGGCATCTACCACTTGACTGTGGAATATTTAGTAGTGAGGAAATTTCACAATTGGACTTGTTGCACAGGTGACATCCTATCACGGTACCACGCTGATTTCAATGAGCTCCTGAGAGCAACTCATTCTTTCACAGGTGTTTGTAGAAGCAGCCTGCATGCCTAGGTGCTTGGTTTGATACATCTGTGGCCATTAAATCAATGATTTGGATGGTTGAGTGAATACTTTTGGCAACATAGTGTATGTATGTATGTTTCTGGACTGTAGGAAGAAACT
The DNA here is from genome assembly GCA_034780415.1 of Cichlasoma orientale. Classification (NCBI taxonomy): domain Eukaryota; kingdom Metazoa; phylum Chordata; class Actinopteri; order Cichliformes; family Cichlidae; genus Cichlasoma; species Cichlasoma orientale. Next base: position 12,122 of record JAVDPK010009412.1, read on the forward strand.
GGAGTACACACACAGATGTGGGGAAAACAGTCAAACTTCACACAGACGTGCCCCAGCAAGCAGATTTGAACCCAGGATCTTTTGTGCAGTGAGGCAACTGTGCTGACCACTTCACCACCTACCATGAGAATCATACTGTGAAAATCTGATATCGTTACAGCCCTAATTAGCATTTAGTCAGCCTACACTCTGTTGGTGTGCATCAATGGAGTCTGCCCCTGCTAGTGACACATGGTTTTGAAGATATAATGCCTTTCTTATCAGATGTGTAGGCACACCAGCATGCAGTTCACGTCACTAATACACCACCTAATGAAGCAGTTTCCCTGTATATTTGTGTGAAATGTCAAATAAAGGAAATTTACAGTAAATATGAAAAAATATTATTTTATTTAGCACTCCACAACAACAAGAAATGACATAACATACTGAGTGTAGCCCAACATCCCCAAAGTAAATTAAGGCTAAGTCACTCATTCAGGTGTTTGAACTATATTTCAGTCCAGTTTTTGTATGTCAAAGAATGCAGTCTTTGAATCCAACAGAGAGAGCCAACTAGAAATACACACGGTATAACTAAATGGTAAGAATATGTGTCAAATACCCCACAAGCCAGTCTTCACCTTGGTGGGGCTTTGGCTCAGGCAGTATAGCAGTTTGTCTACCAATCAGAAGGTTGGGGATCAATCCCTGACTCCTTCAGTCTGCGTGTTGAGGTATCCTTGGGCAACATACTGAACTTCGAGTTGACCCTGACGTGAGAGTGTGTGTACAAATGTTAGAAAGTGGTTACATTGATAAAAGCACTGTGTGAATGAAACTTGCAGTCAAAAGTGTTTTGAGTGCTCAGCTGAGTAGAAAGACTAAACAACTACCAGACAATTTTCCCAAGCACAATTATGTACACTTGTTTATATGGTGCAGATGTGTGTATTATCCAATGCACACAGTGTAGTATTACTTAAAATAATTCCTGCTGTTGTTCTAGATGCACAGGTAAGAAGGTAACTCAACACACTCTCGACTGTTTTCAAATCTAAAGTGTGCACCAATGCAAATTTGCAGAGGGTACCATTTCAACACAGGTGTAGTTTAATTCAAACCATGGTCCTTCCTTTCACCAAACCAACTAGTTCTAGTTAAAACAGAGCTCCATATGGAACAAAAAATGAGCTCTCTGGATTACGTGGTGTGCACCACCAACATTCTTCATGCCTTTTCATGCAGACTTTCTTGCTCTTTTAAACAGGAGAATTTACTTGTCCTGCATTCACAGACATTATATCCAACATTGCAAAAGGACTGTCGTGCCCCAGCACTGACAGCAAACGATACCTAGTGTGTATTTAGAGATGGCAGCTGCTTTGATAAAATGGCAGTATTTGACACCCTGGATAAGGCGATCTGTCTTCTTCATTTGTGCCAGAGTACGCATGAGCTAAACGAGTCTGCTTCTTCATAACTGACTCAGTATTTGCTTGGGTAAGATATTTACCAAGTGTACTGGACTTGAACAACTGCGTATGAGTCTTATTTGTCTTATATAAATGATCAAACATAACCTAAATTTAACAGAATAGAATAATTTAAAAAAAAAAGGGAAAATAAACAGCACTGCCAGGGTGTCACAATAAGTGTAATTACATAACAGCCTTTTCTTGTATAATCTCCAGACAGCGCGCCCAGACAATGCACACAGAGAGACATTAGCATACGAAGATTGTATGACTGCATATGAAGATTGCATGGCTGCATACCCTTGCATATATAACACCAGCCACTCCCGCTGTAAGATATGATGACAGGGCTGCGATCATGTGAATGTGGGAATATGTTTTGAATGTGCTGCTGGGGAGCCTGGGGTTGGATGTGACGTGTGCGAGATGTGATTGATTGTGTTGTTATTGCTAAGGACTCTCTTCCGGCTGCCTCCGGGACCCTTTTCGATCCATCCACTGTCTGTTTGTACTGGTGCTCATAAATTTTACAGCCTGTGCTGGAACCTACAGGGAGCTTAAACAATTGCTTTATTGATGAATTTGTCTCATACAAGGAAGAGCACCACACCAGGCTGGCGTGAGACTTTTCACCACACCAAAATGAATATGGCTGGCCCCTTTTTCATTTAAATCTGATAAGTGAAGGGAGGGAGTGGGGATTTGGGTAGGTGAGGACTGCCCTTGAAAATGTTTTGCTGGTGTTTTTATTTACTGTGCCTTTTTTTTTTCTTCTCCTGCCATAAGAAAATGAAATGTATCTTCAGATGGAGAGGTGAAATTATGCTTTATAGTGTTTGCAAGGTCTTTGTCGTTTCATTACCTTCCCCGTGGAGAAATAAATGTGAAACTGTAGCATTAAACAAAGGCAGCTTTTTGGAATTAGCATTAGAGGCTTAAGATCATTTGGTATAAAAGAACTCTCAGACACATCTCTGTGGGAAAGACAAATTAATTACAGGGCGCAGTGCTGTTGTGTTGCAGGTGTTGTAGCCCATGTCAGAAAGAGAAAGAAAGAGGCACAGTTTACAGTGTGATACTATTTATAGGAGCTGAGAGGCAGTGGAGGGATATTATGCTAGTGGGAGGATTATTGGTGTTATTAGTCTTGTGCTACTAACCTATAAGAGAGTGAACTGGAAGATTTATTATGTCATTAAAATGAGCATCTTTAAATGCACAAAAGATCAAGCCCAGTCTCAGTAACCTCTTGAAATCAGCAAGGCCTGGCTGTTTTTACTGAATAAATATTGCAAGGAAAACATGTTTAATTCTCACCAGGATCGGCTCCAGGTTCCTGGTGAGTCAACCGGGGACTGGGGAAATGGAGTACTGAAATATTTATCAGAGCGTTGCATATTCAGCTGAGGGTCCTTTGTGCGTGCTCGTGTGATCTTTCACAACACGTTCACAAATTAAATATTTATCACATTTAAATAAAAGGCGAGTGCCGGGTCTCACCGAGTGGTAGTATGTGTGTGAGTGTGTATCCGGGTGCATGAGGGGAGATGTGAGTCGTGTGCTATCAGGGATGATTGGTGTGGAGTCCCGGGTGGCGGGGGTGGGTTGTGCCTGTCAGGATGGAGATATGAGACTCACCTCCCTATCTACTCATTCACAGCGACTGGAATCAGCCTCAGCTTATCCAGTGCGCTGTGGCTGCTGAGGGGCCTGCACCAGACAAAAAAACACTGCCTGACCTAATGCTGCAGTATGCTACTAGGTGCATTCTTATATATGGAAACAAATGCTTTTCACAAAATCAAGTACATGCTCACACTTGTAATGACTTGTAATATCTGCTTCACCGTTAATTTGGGAATTTTGTGGAATTCCATCTATCAGGATTTTCCAAATAAACTGTATAATATTGTCTGATTTTGCTCCATATTCAACAAAAATGGCTATCATGTGAAGGTTTGCTCAGAATTATTCTCAGCAGTTATGGTCTTTGTATTACTCAAGGTAGCATTATTAATCTGCTTCGTTTTTTTTTTCTTGCTGTTGTTACTGTAACTAAACTTAGCACAAAAAGTAAGGACATTTGAATGAAACACAAATTTCCTTACCTTTTGTGCAATGTTTAGAAATTTCATGTTGTGAAATTTGAAAGTGAACTGAATGATAAGCATATGTTTTTTTTTTTTAAAGGTGATGAGAATACGTAATGTCTAAACATGCACAGGCTGTACTGGTTAGTTTGAAGTATTGTGGTGTAGTTTATAGCAACTGACTATACATCAAAGGGTAGCAGTCATCAGTTTGAGTTTGAGCTGATGGTGGAATTCTACCTTTATGCTAACTCTATTCCATCTAAGCTAAATCCGTAAAGAGCAGTAAACCTCAGAGCCTGGAGCAATGGTCTGATGATCACAGCCTGTCCACAAAGAAGACAAATCTACTGAAAGTTAAATCAATCTGGGAGCTGTTTTGAGGTATTTGAAGCGTCCCAACATTAAGTCATTAAACATCATAATTTGTGAAATGTCAAAGTGAGGTCAGAGGTCAAATGTGATATTTAGAATCCCCATACACCAGTATAATTTCCTAAATGTTGCCAATACAAACAAAGGCAGTAGAATTTTAAGCAGTTTTAAAGACAAAAGACATTTTATGAAAGTTTGAACTATTTTGACCCCTGATGAAGAGGTCAGAGGTCCAAAGTAAGGTGATATTTAGAATCCCCGTTATTTCCTAATATTCCTATATGCTGTCAGTACAAACAATATGGCAGTAAGAAACATAGTTTTAAATAGCCCTATATAGCATTATCACTTTGACCTTCAGCTCGATCTGTTGACAAATACACACCACACTTGTAAAAATCATAGTTTATAAGTTTTAAGGCTTTTTTGTCAATTTTCCACCAATAAATCAGTAAGTTGACCTTGAAGACCTTGGTGGATGTAAGCCAAATTTTAATGGATTGTTAACATGACCCCACTCTACACCCCTACAAAGTTATAAGAGAATTTATTCAAAACTTTATGAGCTATCGTGAATCCAGACAGAATGACACGCAAGCATGCAAATGCTACCAACAACATACTGTAACCTCCTTGGTGGAGGTGATAGTATTCAGGCAAAAGATTTCCAGCCTGGAGTAACTGCATCCAAGTCATTAAAATTGCCTGAAATACATTCATTGAGAGCAGTTCCTTAATTTTTAGTTGATTCTGGAGCTGATTCCAGGAGGAAGGTGTTGCACTGCTGAACACTCTTTTCTAAATTCAGTGCAAACTTTGGGACAGACAGAAGGAATGAATCTTGGGACCTACTGTAAGACAATAACTTCCCTCACGTTTTTGATGAATATAAGATGGGAGCAAACCAGGACTAGCCTTATGAATAAGAATACACCAGTGGCTGAGTGTACAACATGATAAAGCAGACCACTCAGCCTGAGCCCACAACATACAGTGGTGATTAAGTGCTTTAAAGTTTATACACCGCTGTCCACCCCACATTTTTGTTGCTACTGTGATATCTCAAGTGACCAGTATAGTAGTGACTAGTGAGGCTAAAGCATTCAATGTGCACAAAGTGGTTAGAAGCGTTACTTTTTGTGCCTTCAGACCCACCACCCTGGAAAATGTGCTCCATTAGCCCATTTAAGATGATGAATTCACCTACTTCAGCACTTTAAACTAACTACTTTTGACTAAAGATATTGTCCCATGACACCACACACAGCACAGTTTGCAGGACTGCCTGAAAATGCAATAAATGCAAGTCTTTTCTAACAGTGAAATTTCTAGCTGATAATGTTGTGGTCAAAAAGATTTGACTGGCAACCCACATTCAGTTGATGTTTTCTCTTTTTCCGTACATATGCAAAGTCAAAGCGGGACTTTCAGGGAGAAGTGCAAAAGTAGCAGCCAAAGGTCCAGATGTGCACAACGAAATGACCTGAAAGGGATCAGATATTGATCTTTATTTTTCTAGGAGAAGTTGCACAAGGATTTTTTTCTTTCTTTCTGTTTTTTTCTTTTACCGCACCTTAAAGTCTGGCTTAGTTTCCCGTTCACCTTCAGATAAGTCAGATTGCTGCAAACTTAGAAGCAGGGTGACGGCAGCTGCCCCCTCTGTCTCTCTAGCAGTATTACCTGCAGCAATGAATCCAGAGCAGCAGCAGAGGAAGGAGGACAATGGAACTGACAGCGTCTGATCTCTGTGTTCTTCGCCAATCTAAATTTCATGTGTTAATTTTGCTCCGTAGAGTTTTTGTAGAGACTTTGCTGATGTAAACATTACTGCTGAGGGTCCAGAAACTAGTTTATAATGAATTCAAATCCTGTTTTAAAAAGAAAGTTATTGATGAAAAATGAATAGCCAATAAATAAATAAATAACCAGATAAAGGAAAAATACATTTTTTTGTTCACACCCCCCAACCGGCTGCATAGCAGCTACAATCTAACTGCGGGAACCCCCCCCCCCCCCCCCCCACTAGCTCACAGCTAAAACCTTCACATTTAAGCCCCCCAGAAAACCCAAATAATTCATTACAGCTGCATTCATACTGTTTATACTATTTATGCACTTTAAAGCAATTTAAAGTATAAATGCATATTAAAAAATGGTTTGAAGCAGAAGCAATTAAACCTCAGTGTTCTTTTTGGCATTCAAGTAAGTTAAATAGTTTGGCTTGTAAGTGATTAGTGTAAATAAGTTATACTGCATAATAATTTTCCCTTGACTCACCCACCACACACGCACACACACCCACACACACACACACACACACACACACACACACACACACACACACACACACACACACAC
>JAVDPK010009449.1:0-18395 GCA_034780415.1 Cichlasoma orientale
AACCAAGTAGTATTGATTTCAACTTTCAAGACAACATAACATACAGATTTGATTTTTATTATATTGTTATGCAATAATAAGCGATAATAACGTGATAATAACCCATCACAGGTTTCACTAAAAGCAGTGCTAAAATACTGTTTTTCAAAGATAAAGAATGAACTTATATCACACAATGATATAAATGATGGTGGTAATAAATGACACAGATCACAGCAATGAGCCACCTGATCGCTCCCTCAGTGTGAAAATGTGCCGATGAGTGCATTCTCAGTCGTTGGTTACAGTGTCATTGCTTATACAGGTGCATGAACAACAATCCCGTTCATCTGTGTCAGTACGGTGACTTTTAACAGAATATTTGTCAGATAAAAAGAGATCGTTGCCCATTTTGGATTTGAGTCAAAACAGGTGTGAATGGGCTTCCTGCTGCATCCAGCTGGCTACATTGTTTAGTCCCAGCTGCCAGGGCTGCTCTGGCTTGGCTCCCACTGTCCAGACTGACTACGGGAGCAGCACAGTGCTCTGACCCTATGGACACAAGGCTCCCAGCGCCTAGGTCTGTACACACAGGTCAAAACTATGGTCATCTGTCACTAATATCTGTATAACTCAGTTTTATTCCAACATATTTTAATGCTGCTGCATACATAAGTGTTGCAGTAGTAGCTCCAATCAGCATTATGCATTTCACATACAACCATCTCCTCAGTGGTTATGTTAGAAGTCATTCTGCAAAGGCCACACTGAGCAATATTGTGTTTTTCTTCCTGCCAGGATATCGCTTAAAACAAACTCCAGGGACCCGACGGTTGTTTAACATCTTAGCTGTTTGCTCAAGGTTGTTGATTTCTGTGGGTGACTGCTACTGTGTTGTTGGAAATGTACTTCCTGTTAATTTTACACCGTTACACTAAGGATATTACATTTAAACAATCCAGAAAGCTCAAAAAGACACGAGCACGCATGCTTACACATGCAAGCCAGTGCGTGTACATTTTATATAAAGCGTTTGTGTGACTTTCCCACACCTTTCCTTTGAGACATCAGTGTACCTGCTGAACCAGATCCCAAGCTGTTTACAAACCTTAATCCTGAGTACTGCTTCATGGTGAAAAGACAGCATTAGTGGCTTAATGTTGGTGCTTCCTGTCTTCTGCCCGACTTGCAGATCAATATGTGCTATAACAGTTTAACAGCACAATAATTAGTGGTATAATAATCCTTTACTGATGCATTTTAAATTAGAGCTGTACCTTATGTAAGTAGAAGAACTTGTTGAAGGAGAATCTTCACCTGTCCTGAGGCTAAACTGTCACAGTGCCAAGAAGATGAGATTTTATGATAGCATCCCTTTAGGGAGGGGAAGAATCTGCTCCACAGTGTATTTGAGGAGCAGGGGAAGAGTTGAAATTCAGGTTGGCTCATGCTCAAAAAGACAAATAAATAAAAGCTGCGGCTCTGGCCTGACTTGAGTGGGAGCCAGTTTCTTCCTGCTGTCAGTTTTTTTATTGCTCTATGGGCCAAGCCTGGACCTGGGTGTCCTTGTATTAAAAAAAAAGAAAGAAAGAAGTAAGGATTAAGACAGTTGGATTTAAAGACAAAGGGGACGCATTGCCTCTCTTCCAATGAGAGCACCCACCCAGCCACACAATGACAGCATACAATAGGATGATGTGTTCTTTTGGCCCATGCCGGATATGCCATCTTGCGCTGCTGTGCAGAACTTCCCCGCATTGTGTGCTGGCCTCTGCTATTGTGGCTGAGCAATACTAATACCTTGCAGATATTTCACAGTTGATGAGCACTTTCTTTTAGCCCAGGCAACCCAGAGTTCCCCCAGCTCCCAGGGTCAGGAAGCAGGGAGGCCCTGGGACTGACCAGCCCACAGAAACACAGCCACAGCTGTGAGAGAGGAGGAAGGCAATGACCTGTGTTCTTTGGTCATTATTTGTGTCTCTACCATGTTTGGAGAAGTCTTTAAGCAGATTGTAAACACTCAGTTCCTTTCTGTCTGAGAGGTTCTGAGTCCAAAGTAAAAAAGGCATCCCTGAAATCTCAGCTGTGCAGTTTCTTCCTGAAAGTAACTTCCCCCAAATCCTGCTGTTATTTTAATTTATATCTTTTGTTGGTTCATTAATCTTGAAAGCGTCAGATATTTAACATTCTTTAACTGAACATCCGCTAGATATCCAGCAAAACCACTTAGCGTAATGTTATGGCTAGGTTGTTCTTTTGCTACATGCTAAACAACATAGTTAAAAATAGAATATGTTGCTTTCCAGAACAAATCTCTTGCATGAACGCGGCCTTCTCGTGTGAGATTTCCATTTGGGTATGCAATAACCGTGAAATGTACAGTGGCTCTAGTATCACATCATATCATGCAGTACTCCCAGTAGGCTGACGACAGCTACCTCAAACGTGGTCAGAAAATCCCGTGAGGAGTTTCATGAAAATTTGCTTTTGCATGTAATGGCACTGCAAGGAAGGCAAGGCAAATTGTGTTGTTATAAATGTATGTAGTTCAGTTTGCTACAAATTTGTAATGCTTGGCAGGAGTCCCAGGCTGACACATCTACATATAAATACATATATCAATTTTATAAGTATCATTGTCATCACCTAGCAGTGCTCTCTCTCTCCCTTTCTTGCCATCTCCCTCTCTTCAAGCGGTTGCCAGGTAAGGCCTTTCCAATTACTCGCTGGTCACTCCACCTGCACCTGCTGGTCATTCCCTTATCAAGCCCCTGTGTATTTAAGGGCTGAACAACTCATCCACTGTTTGCCAGATCATTGTAGCTACTACAAGTGTAGCTGTGGTGTGTCTCTGGGGTCCAATCCAGCCAAAGGGGAATCCAGACTTTTCCTTTGCTGGTTTGGAAAAAAAGGACTTGTTTTGATGTTTTCAGTGGGAAAAATATTTCATCACTCATCCAGGTAACTTTTTCAGTCTCAGCAATCAACAGTACATTTTGCGTAATGATCAAAACTAGCACCGTTGTCTAACAATGGGCCGTGAGTTCACTTTCATGATCGTTAGTATGCAAATTGTCACGACCACAGCACGCTCAGATAGAGAAGGATGTACTCTAAGGCCCCCTCCTTGGTTCAGAGATGGTTGTTCCCTCGGCACCCTCGATTCCCTGTTCAAATCCGCGTTCCTCCCTGTCCGGGATATGCACATCCTCATCACTGAAAGGGAGACCACTGGCCTGTAGGTGTAAACAGACTGCAGAGTCCTGACCTGATGAGGTAGCTCTTCTATGTTGTGCCATCCACTTAGCCAGAAATGTATAATTCACGACAATCCTCTGGGCACTTAACCACGTGCACTACTATTACCGGGGGTGGACCGGTTTTTGGCGTAGTGTGTTTTGGGGTTTGAAAGCCACAGAGAGCACAGAGACGTGGTATTTTGAGAAAATGTGTCTTACCTGTTCTGATACTCCTGTGATCACTAAAGGTTTTCGCTCAGGCAGCGCTTGACCTTCTTCCTTTAAGTGCCTTGAGGTGACTGCTGTGATTTGGCGCTATATAAATAAAATTGAATTGAACTGAATTCTCTCCTGGATTGCCTGGCGCATTCTTTAAGTGCCTTTGCAGCTTTGACAAATGTCCAGCTGGGATGAGCACATTTACTCAGGACCTTTTAAATATAATGTTTTTCTGCATCCCTGCTCGCTGTGTGTTGCAGGATCCTGATGACACCCAGTTTGTGCTCCGGTGGATGAGAGTCATGAAAGTTGGTTTAAAAAACACATCACATCGACTTTCAAATGTCCCCCATTATTGATGGAAATTTGACAGTCTAAGAAAGCTAGCCTGTCATTTTTCACATCACCCCTGGTGAACTTGATACGTTTGTCCACCGAGTTAAATGTGATCAGTGGTACATCCTGACTTTTGATTTTCACCAAGGTGTCATCCACAAGCCTGAACCAATGGCTCAATGGTGTTCCAGGATAGGATATCAGGGCCCTCTTTTACACTTCCTCCATCTACAGATTGGCCACATTGGGTGAAACTGGGGAACCCATGGCACACCCATGTTTCCACCTATGCTACTTGTATGTGATATATGGGGATTGAAAACAGAGTTCCAAGAGCAGCACTTGGTCAGTGTGGAGGGTGGTCCTGTTGCTGAGGGTGAGGTCCTGTAATCTGTTATGAACTACCTCCACTGCCTCAGTAACTGAAACACAAGCGAAGAGAGATATAATATCATAAGAGACCATTGTTTCATCTGCCTCCATACTGACATCACTCACCTTCTCCACAAAATTCCACTGAAAATGTTGCGTCCAGATGAAGAGAGTCAGAGTTCCGGGATTTCCTTACCTGGCTGATCGAGCATGCATCAAGACCACGTGAGACTTAATTAAATGTTTAAGTCAAAGTTTTTCTTGAATTCTGGAGATAAAACTCTAAATTAGAATTGTACTGAATCAGGTTTCGTTGATTTTTGTACTGATTATGACTGGTATATGAAAAATGACTAATAATGACGTTAATTAAAGCTGCGTGTAACTGCTGCTGCAAAAACAGTACAGTGGTCAGGGATTCCAGATAGCAGTTGCCACAAATAGCACTTTGACCTTTACAGAAAATCTGGGGTAGCATTTTTTATGATCCAATGAACAATCTTCTTTCTCATCCATCCCAGGTGAGATATGATTGCTCATATTAGAGTCAAAACTCAGTATTTATAATAAATAATTTAAAAAAAAGCCTCCCTGTCTGTGTTGGCTGATTTCACAAACTAGTTTGAGGTAGTTTTTTTCTTTTTATTCAAATGCTAAATAAATATAAGCTTGGTCAAGGCTAGGCTTTAGGTTTGATTACTGGGAAAAAGTGCATTCTGCAAATGTTATGGTCCAGCAACCATTTTCATTTGCACACAATGAAAGCTGCAACCAGGAACTGTGGATATGCAGATGTGATATTTGTCACGACCACTTATGCTGTCTGCTGCAAGGAACCGAAAAGGGTGGACAGAGGAACTGACTCTGTGAGAGCAGCCAAAAGGAACGCTGCCCTTTAGCCTTTGAAAGCACATTTTCTCCAGTGTCATGGAGATTTTGTTGCTAATGAGCCGAATCTGTAAGCTATCAAATACTGCCGTATGCAGAGGGGACCTATTTTTTTGCTTAATTAAATCTTGGCCAAACATGTGGCTGTAATGCTTGTGAAGGCCTCATGCAACTGTTAGTGGGAATCAGATCCACTTACTTCAGTGAAAAATTACGCAGTGAAAATTTTCTTGTCCGGATGTTGCTTGTGTAAGTTTTAATGCTTTTTCATGTTACTTAGATATACATCATCACTAATGAATAATAAAAGTTCTTCAAGTAGGAAATGCTAATGCACTTCGGGCACCGGAAATTATACAGTATCTTATTCATAAGAAAAGCAACACCTAGTATGCAAAATAATTCTGGACCGTTTGGATGACATTAATTAAAATTAAGTGCATGAAGCAGCGTTTCCGTGATGTAACGCGACAAAAGTAAAGATAGGGCAATCTCACACCAGTGACGTGCGGAGAGCTTTGTGACGGGTGAGGAGGGGACTCGTCCGCAGGCGGATGTTCACATATATGAACCCAAAATAGAAGCTTATATTTCAATTTTAATTATGCTAATGATTAATTATGCTTTAATCAACTCCATACTGTTCAACAATGATGGCAAAAACCCCCAAAATATTTAAGGTCAAACAATTTTTTTTGGGGGGGGGGGGGTGTCTTTCTTTTTAAATAAATAAAAAAAGTATTATTTTTATTTGAAGATGAAGTCCATGCGCCTGCCATTCTCCACCAATATCTCCGTTACTCTGTTGTAAAGGTCGTCCCGGTTTGCCTTCATTTTTAAAAGTCTGGCTGCTTCGGTGGAGATAATCGCCAATGAGGAGAGTCGTCCTGTACCGGTCCTATTCCGACTGCATGTTTTCAGTCTTTTCAACGCGGAGAATGACCTTTCCACAGATGCTGTTGTGGCTGGTAGACTGAGCCCCAGCTGGAGTAACTTTGTTGCTTCAGGATCAGTCTGCATCAGATCCGTGTGGGCCAAAAAGCTCATTACATTCATTCCTTACGGTTTGGGAGCTGTACGGTCCGATGAGATCAGCCTTCTGTCTAACAAAGTCAAAGAACTGCGTATTTTGAATGGCTCTGCAGTTTGGTGTCATCAAATTGTTGTGACAGCTCAAAAAATTTAGTACAGTTGACTAAACCAAGGAAAGCTAACTCACCAAAAGGATTAAAACAAGCTTTCATCTGAACACTGATGTTGTCCATAATGCTGTAACATGTCCGTTTTCTATCATCTCTACCAGAGTGCTTTCCTCCACTGTCTGTCAGGTGGAGCATGGTGTATTTCTGCTCAAATCGCTGGTAGAATGTGTCAAACTCCTGTCTCATAACCGATGTCCAGCACTTTGTTTTGCAGCACTCAGAAGTGCGTCAGTTTCACTAAAAATGTTCTCATACGCCATCATTAAAAAGCACGCTGACGCTTCTGACAGCCATCGATCATATCCATCGGCCATCATTAGAGTGTCATTATCCCAGCTGTCAGGATTTTCACTGAAACACGGCACGCAGATCAGACTGATGCGTGCTTATTGTTTGTAACAGCCGAGAGTTGGAGCTCCACCTGGTCGGTGTCGCTCTTGGTAAACGGCACTTCACAATTCCATCCAGTAAGCGGGTGCGCTTTGTGGATTTACTGAAAAACGATTCAAGTCCCTCAAGTGGTTTAAAAAAGGTCCTAACCTAAGACATGCTTTTTGCTGAATGCATCAGCACAAGGTTCAATTTGTGTGCCTAGCAGTGAGTAAACATGGCCTCTGGCACCTTTTCTTTAATTTTGGCCTGCACCCCATTGAGTTCTGAAGCCATGACAGAAGCTCCATCAAATGTCTGAGCAGGCTTTTCCATCCATCCATCCATCCATCCATCCATCCATCCATCCATCCATCCATCCATCCATCCATCCATCCATCCATCCGCTTCCGCTTATCCTTTTCAGGGTCGTGGGGGTCATGCCATTAGTGGTGTTCAGAGATAAAAAAAACTGCCATCTTACAGGGAATGATGGGATGTGAAGAAAGTTACATTATAGCAAACAGATTTCTGGAAGACTTTCATCCAGTCCATTTTTGTTCTTCTTCCATTTATACAGTAGTTTTTTTGCAATCCTAGACTTTGTAACTCAAACCTCTGGGCTTGAATATATAATTTTATAATTGTTGTCACTTGATATACAGATTTGTGCAGATTTGTCTTTTTTATCTGGCAGGAAGTTTAAAATTAATTTGAAATGACCTCACAGAGCCAATGAGAAGCGTAAGAAGTAATATCTTATTTTTATTCAATAATAATTTGAATCGATGAGCTGGAACTGCAGCACCTGAACAGGAGTCAAAGGGACTTTAGCTCAAGGCACTTACCGTGATACACGATCCACGAGCACCGCTTTGGTAAACGTAATGTATACACCTTAAAAAACCCTAGATGGTGTTAGCTATGGCCTCTGGTGCAAACCTGTGGTAAGCAGAATGGAAACCAGGGAGGAACTACATATACAGGAGGCAGGATAATTAGGTGGAAGGAGGCTCTTTGTTCTGGAGGCAAAACCACATGAGTGGGAGCAATCTATCATTTAACCCCCAAAAGGTCCAGATGACAGATGGAGAATGTGAGAACCTACACTGGAATGATAATGTTCTGTTTTCATGAGGCTTTTAAGCTACTTTCTAAAGCTTATTCTCTAAGCAGGAAAAGAGGACGAACAAACAGAGGGAAGAAAAGGATTCAGGGTACGCAGCTCTGCGAGTTCCTTTCTGCCATAAAAGGGAAGTGTGGTTTTGTGCTCAGGAGCTTTGAGATGATAAAAAGAGGCTCCTCACAAAGGCATAACTTCACAGCTGTTTTAGCAATGTACAGAAGTGTGAATGCAACTTTCATGTTCAAGACAGGTCCTGCAGATGAAAGGGTCCTTTCATGAGCCTTGTGAGCAATAAAAATAGCCACTTGCAGCAGACTGGAACTCAGGGGAGGTACATCCAGGTGGCTTCTGTTGGCACACAATACAGGGGAATAACCAGCTGTTCTGGATTTGTGGGACTGTGAGTGGAAACTTTCAAATGTGAAAACAGAAATTGATAAATTAACTGCAGTAACTTAACAGTCTCTGAAGTTCTGCCTGAGCGAAAGCGAGCTCCAAGGAGTTCTTGCAGAATTAGACATTTGCTTCTCAATTAAGAATATTTTCTTACATGTGGTTTCAAGTGTTTGAAGCGGAATAAAAGATGGGACTGTGCCAGGAAAGGCAGCATTCTGTTGTCACACTGCAGCTCCGCCAGACTCCAACTCTGTCAAGTTCAAAGTGGAGCGCTCCCAGACTTGTCTCACTGTTGCCACAAGGGACCTTGTTTATGACATGCTAAAGCCTAAAAGGCCTGATTTCAACCATCAGAATTTTCAAAGGACCCCCAAAAAAAGGGGAAAAAAAAGAAAAAGAAGAAATAACGAATACTCTTAAGGCATTTTCAGACTCCACTGCTACTACTGTGTTTTACTTGGCTACATGACGCGCTACTTGGCGAAACTACATCTGCTCACAGCGTGCGAGAACATTCACCCGCACGAACACGTTGCTCGCATTTGATGGAAACAGTCCTGGGTAGCATGTGAAGCTGTGCGGCGCTCTGAAAAGAGGCTTAATGAATCCATAAGTATAACAGTATGGAGCGAGCTGAATGGGAGGCCAGGCTGTTTGATGTGCCACTCTAGTGCAGTCAAGAAGCTGACTGTACGAGGTGGCCTGAGCCAACACTGAGGTTACTGGAGTGCTGCACGTGTGTCTGTGGCAGCGCAGCTCCTGTCAGCTGCTGCTGATGTCGTTAGATGAACACACACGCATACTGTATATGCACTGGACTTCATGTTCAACTCTGTCTGAAAATAGTCATTAAGAGCTTTTGAGACAGGGGATGATTGGGACGACTGCAGTGAGACATCTTCCTTTTCATGTTGCGATTCTTTTGACTTTGCCCTGCTTGTTATTTTGCTCTTACATCTACTGACAGTAATCTGTAAAAGCTCCCAGATATGCTTATCCTCTAAAATATCAGAGATCAAAAAACCCACTGATGTTTCCAATTTCGCTTATTAATTGAATGATATACAGAACCACACAAAAACCTTCAAGTACTTCAGATGGTAAGATTCTTATCAGGCGACACCATTGGGCCAGATGAGTCTCATTAATTCTGTAGTGCATAAGTTATCCCTTCTTGATTTAAAAATGAAACCAAAACACCTAATAAAATTAACTTTAGAATCTTACTCTAATTTAAAAGTTCGTGTCACTTCAGAATACCAAATACTATGTACTATTAAGTTTTTAACTGTACCCAGATGTTTTACAGACCGACAACCACTGCTTATTAGGAAAAAATGAGCATCCTCCATCCAGTTGTGACTTGTTGCTGCAAAACTGACTGTTAAAGCCACAGTCACGCAGGCCTAGAGACTGGTCAGCGACTCTGTGGTAACCACTTGGAAAAAAGTGTTTTCTAGCAAACATTCACACTCCGATGAACACATCGGGAACGACTCGGGGTTCAGTGTTTTTCCCAAGGATACTTTGGCATGCAGACTGGAGCAGCCAGGGACCTGCTCTGCCTCCTGAGCTACAGCCACCCCATGTAAAGGATGCAGGAGATGTCTATATACACAACCTCACACGTGAAACAGCAATTTGGTAACATCCTCGCTCTACAGTCGCGTAACTCGAAAACACAGGTTTAAGGCTCTCCCACATTATTATCACATTTAAGCTCATTTGCAGTCACTGGAATTGCATAAACACACTTTTTTTGGTTGGTTAATTTGTTTCAACGCAGCTGATGACTTTACGCTGTAATCTACATGATGATCTTCTTTCTTTAGAGCGTGTGCGCTGCTTTAGTACTTTCTGGATTGAAGAGGAGGCTGAGGGTGGAGCTGGATGAAATACACAGGCCTAACAAGTGGATCTAATTCATTTTTGGGTGAAACAATAACCCATGTTTCAGTCAGTACGACTATGAGTGCTCGGTCCCTTAACCCTGTAAAGCTCAAACCATGAAATAACTGCCAGAAAATTCTATATACATTTTTAAGTGGGGTGTTTAATGAACCTTCTGTTGTAATGTATGTAATGTATTACATAACACTCTTTTTGCATTCACATTACTTTTTTAAGAGTAATGCATTACATTACTTAATTCCTCCCCAGAGAAATAGTCATTACATAATTACCAGTTGACAATATGAACCTTAGGTACACATGATCGTTCTCTTAGTGTTTAAGTCTGAACACGAAGCTAACAACACAAAACAAAGTTGAAAAAGAGACTTCAAAGCGATCACCGCTGCGATTCTACAAACACGCACAGGTAGAAATGAAGGCTAAAATACTGAAGGCCTAACTGCTCATCACTGCCTTTGTTGAAGATTTGTTGCAGTTTGCACTTTACCATCACAGTGTTGTGCTTTTGTCCAGGAAAAATAAATCTCTACTTCTCAAAAGTTGCAGATCGCTCCACCATTTTCCTCTTCCCTGCACAAGGACTGATATCAACTGATTGCAGCACAATTGCGTAGGAGCAGAAAAGCACATTTGATGGATTGTTTTGTATCTGCCCGTTGTGCAGATAACTGAAGAACCTTTCTAATGAAGTAAATGAGATAATTGTAACTGTAGTGTGATTACTTAAGTACAGTAAATTAGTACAGTAATGTGTAATAGTACATCTAGCATTAGTAGCTTTGTCATGTTCAAGTTAACTTTGTTGTCATTGTACTGATACCCAGATATACAGTAAACATGCTGATCATTCACATGCCATACAAATGGTAATTGGACTAATTCTTGTAGCGCTTTTCTACTCTGAGCACTCAAAGCGCTAATACAACACGTTTGTACCCATTCACACCCATTCATAGCTAAGCGCTTACGTCTAACATTCACACACAAACGCTTGCGTCGGAGAGCAACCTTGGGTTCAGTATCTTGCCCAAGGACACTTGCACGTGCAGCCCGGAGCAGCCAGGAATCAAACCGCTAACCTTCCGATTAGCAGGTGACCTGCTCTACCTCCTGAGCCACACAACACCATACCTGACATGCAATATGTGTAACGAATTTATATTTTATAATAATTTTTAATTTTCACTTTGCTGTTTTGACTAAATGCTTCTTTCTTGTCATTTTTTTCTCCTCTGCTGTGAACGCCAATAAAATGCAGAGTTAAGACATTTCCTTGGCATTCACTTCTTCTTTTTAAATTTTGAAACAAGTGCTTTTGAAATATTTTCTATTTATTTTCAGCCTGCTAAGAAGAAGACAACATCTGGAAAAGATGTCAGGCACGTCCTTTGCTTTGTCATGCAGTTGCTGCAACCATGGCAACAGGGGTCTGAGCAAAGGCAGCGTTCAACAGGAGTTCAGCACCGTATGAGCCGAGAGGCACTGGAATAACAGTTGGGTGTAGATTAAAGGAAGCCGTGTCCAGACTGAAGTCGTCAATAGATCTTTTACTAAAAAGGAAACTGGGATTCATCTCCTGCCCACTGTCTGAAGAATGCACCAAAAGCCTAAATGAAGAGATGCTCTAATCCTTCTGTAGTGCGCCTTCTTACGCTGCCATCAAAGCAGACAAAATCCCAGTCAGATCTCCCTCTGACAGCCATCTTAAATCCACTCAGAGATCTCTAGGGTCAGTTTTCTGCAAACTCAATATGCTCACAGCTCCTTCAGCCCACACTGTTGCCATGGTGACCACGGACCACCTCTGGCTTCTAGTGCATCTGTCAGCCAGCACCCCGCTCCCCTCCACCACCACCACACAAACACGCTGCCATCCTGCTCCTTCCTAACATGTAATATTACAGGCTGCAGTTGAGCTAACCTTCGTACCGTGAGTTTGGAGTTTTGCTCCACCGTTCTGTCGCCATTCGCTCCACATGCAGCAGGAGTGGAGGCAAGAATGCTGAGATGGCAATGCAGAAGTACCGTTTGTTTTTTTCACAGTTTTTATCTGAAGAGGGCACCCTTGATCCTTTTCTCGGGCAGCCCGTTTAACACTCTCTTACCACAAAAATATAAATAAATAACTAAAATAAAATCAAATAAAATAATAAAATAAAAATAACAATGAAATGAAATGAAATGAAAAATAAATAATAGAATTCCATGAAAACCTGCTGTCCCACAAACACAAATGAATGCAGGGCCACCCATCCAGCAGTTAAAGTCTCTGGCTGGGATTGAAACCTTACTGCCCCTTACATCATCTTCATTTAAAAAAAAAGAAAGAAAGAAAGAGTGCTGGTATGCATGCGTGTGTGTGTGTGTGTGTGCGCAGCAGAAAGAAGGGGAAGGAAAGTGAATGAGGAGGTGGAGGACAGAGAGCAGCTGAGGGAAGCAGCTCTCTCATCACTCAGTAATGTTTAGCAGCGGCTTTATATTTTCTCTCTAAGAAGAGTGAAACAGCACTGTGTGTTTAGGTTTGCTCGATGTGTCTTCTCTTCTCTCCCTCGTCTCTTTAACTGGAAATCCCTCTCTTTTGTCACCCTAAACCCTCCCGGCCTCTCTTAAGTCCCCCTTCACCCTCCAACCCCGCCCCTTCTAAACCCTTCTGAAGTCCCCACACTTTATCCAAAAAGGCAGCGCGAGATGGGAATGGGGGAGCGGGGTATGTTGGGGGAAGGGTGTAGTGCTCTTGTAATCTCCAATTGTTACAGTCTGGAGCCTTGCTACGCCGTCACCATCCCGAATTGATTTAACCGTCAATGGCAGCATCCATTTAAGGGCTGTGGGTGCTCTGGCCACAACTGCCCAGATCCAGCTGAATGTGCAGTGTGCAGCCTTTCGCTCTCTTTCCCACCATTGGCTATCAAAGGCTATTGTGACCTGAGAATGAGGAGGGGGGGTCACCCGTTCACCCCCTGTGGTTCAACCACGATCTGGGACTGAGGTGAAAGTGAAATAGCAGAGGAAAGAGTGGCAAGGAAGAGCTACACT
The DNA here is from genome assembly GCA_034780415.1 of Cichlasoma orientale. Taxonomy (NCBI): domain Eukaryota; kingdom Metazoa; phylum Chordata; class Actinopteri; order Cichliformes; family Cichlidae; genus Cichlasoma; species Cichlasoma orientale. The sequence goes on from JAVDPK010009449.1 coordinate 13,077, forward strand.
GTCCCGATGCTGCACTCCAACCCCTCTGTACAGGAGATACTCTGAGTGCTTCAGTGTGTGTGGCCCTGAGTCATTCAATGTAGCACACTGAAAATATTTGGAATCCAAGGAATCTGCTTGCTGGATGGATGTTCCTGTTAGGGGGTGGGCGATATAGCCTCAAAATTATGCCACGATATTTGAGATAATCATATTTCTGACAAGAGATAAAAAAAAAAAGAAATACTGAAAAACATTTTATTGATGCTTGCTGCTTGCAGGCAGCAGCATTTATAAAGTGTGAGTCAGTGAGGGGCTTTTTCCATCCTTCTTTTCCAGTGAACTACTGTCATTGATGACACTTTCTTACCAAAATAAAAGAAGAACAAACGCATCAAAGCTTTACCGTTTTCACCTGAAAATGTGTGTAAACGGGGCCTTAGATACTAAATCGTTATCGGAGGCTGACGTGTCATAGTCCAGGGTTAGTTTGCCTAGTGTTGTGAGTTTTTTGGTCTTTCAAGCTTTGTTTTTGTAACTATTCTATTGATTCTTGGTTTGCTTGATGTTGTATTTGCCTTTTGTATTTCTAGTGTGTTAAGTTTTGTTCCTAGTTCCCTGTTGCTTTAGTCTTATTCCTCCCTTTGTGTTCATTCCTCTTGTGTCTGTTTATGCAAAGTTTTTTCCACTGAGTTAAAAAAGACTGGAGGATTTCTGACCCGATGTACTTTAGTTTTTTTCAGGCAGCAAAGCCACATTTATGCCTCAGATACTGATGTAATTGCTTTTATTGTTGAACTGCTGCGAGGACGTACCCCGAGGTGGGTGCAGACTGAACACTAACCCTAACATTTCCTATGTTGATTTCTTCCCATATTCAAAAGTGTCTTCGATAAGGGATCAAATGCTCTGCTCAGACTCTTTTAGCATCGACAAGGTAAGCGGAGTGCGGCTTCCCCTGCCCAGTGGACAGAGGTAGGAAAGTTGGGAGGAGAAGGCCTTAGAGGGCCGACTTTCAGCATTGGTTGAATGATGAGCTGAGAGGACTCTTTAATCTCTATGTGTATTAGGATTGATGACCACCTTGGGAACACCGGTGCACTCGGAACTACGACTCCTATGGGGCTTCACGCTGAGCGGTTCCAGCTTCTGTTGGTGTTTCCTTGGAAAACCCGGATCACGCAATGAAATCTGATGAAAATGAAAATGCATCTCACTCCACGGGATAGATGCAAAAGAATTTCCACGGGTGAGTGTTTATACTGTGGATGTAATGGACACTTTATTGGAAACTGTCAGAAGACAGCGCCTGTCGGTAAATGTAGGGATACTGATGGGCGAAGTTAATAATAGTTCCCTACCAAAGTTTCTGCTTCCTGCAAAAGTCTCTTTTCAGTCTGCTTCTTGCCCACATTAAGCATTTTTTGGATTGCACTTTGACCACAGAATTGAACAGCCTTACATGTTACAACACTGAATAGAATCCGTCTACCCGACAGTACCCATCACACTGTGCCACTAACAGTCTCTCTCTCAGGTAACAACATCTGTGCTTATTTGTTGCACCAAATGCACCCCTGATTATGGGACACCCATGGCTCAGAAAATACAAGCCCCAAATAGACTGGTCTCATAACACCATCGCTGACTGGAGTAGTAATTGTCATCAGTTCTGTTTGAAGACTGCCACACCACCCAGTACACCTGTTCAGCCACCTGTGTCTCCAGAACCCCTTGATTTAGCCTCTATTCCCAGGTTTATCGTGATCTTGCTGAAGTGTGCTGTAAGGACTTGGCTCTGTCTCTTCCACCACACCATCCTCACAGTTACGCCATCGATCTTCCCGGCTCACAGCAGATTAGACAGTCTTTCCAAACCTGAAAAAGAATCAATTGAAAAAAACATTACCGACTCCCTGGCTGCTGGACTATTTCGTCTATTATCTTCACCTCTTGGAGGAGGCTTCTTCTTCATCGAAAAGAAAGACAAGACAAGACAGTTCATCTGTGCATTTACTACCGAGGTTTGAACGACATTACAGTCAAACACGAATAACCTCTGTTACCCTCTGCTTTCAACTCCTGCAGGATGCCACAATCTTTTCCAACTTAGCAATGCTCATCACCTGGTTCAGATAAAGGAAGGTGACACATGGACGATGGCCTTCAATACTAATCTCGCCACTTTGAATATCTGCTCATGCCATTCAGTCCCACTAATGCACCCACTGTTTTTCAGGTCCTCGTTAATGACGTCCTCCAGGGTTATCTGAACCATTTTGTCTTTGTCTACATAGATGATATTCTGATATTTTCTAGGAATCTGTCAGAACACTAATCACATGTTGGTCAAGTCGTGCAGCACCTGCTAGAAAACAAAATCATCATCAAAGGTGAGATGTGAATTTCATGTTGGCTGTGTCGTTCCTAGGCTACATCATTCATAAAGGACAGACAAAGGCTGACCCGGCAAATGTTCAAGCTGTGGTGGAATGAGCAGTTCCCATGATCTGGAAACATCTCCAACGCTTCTTGGGGCTCGCTAAATTTTACTGCCGTTTCATTCAGGTTTATAGCAAGATCACCCTAACTTCGCCTCTAACCTCTCTCAGCTCTCTTAAGGTTCTCTTCGTGTGCGATGATGCTGCACAGAAAGCCTTCACAACACTAAAAGAAATGTTTGCCTCTGGCCCTGTCCCCTACTCTTATCCAGCCAGATACCTTTTAACAGTTTGATGTTGAAGTGGATGTCCCAGACTCTGGAGTGGGAACCGTGCTTTCCCAGTAAAACGAAGGTCAACTGCATCCCTGTGCAGAGTGCCACTATGCTGGAGACCGCAAGGTGCTAGCAGTCAGGATGGCCCTTGAAGAGTAGTGTCATTGGCTGGGAGGTGTAGAACTGCCATTCTTGGTGTGGACAAATGACCTGAACCTTGCCTAAAAGCAGCCCAGAGACTCAAAGCCCGACAAGCAAGGTGGGCACTGTTCTTCACTCGATTCAATCTCTCAATCACCCGATTCTCGTTGTGTCAAACTCTCCAATCAAGTCTCTTTGTCTGACACTGTTTCCAAGCCTACCACCATTCTTCCACTCTCCTTCAACAGCTCCCTCACCTGGAAAATCGAGTCCTTGGACTGTAATGCCCAAAGGGATGAGCCCGATCCAGGTAACAGTCCTCCTAACTGTTTCATTATTCCCTCTAGTGTCTGGTCCCAAATCATTCATTGGGCTCATCATCCCATCATTGTAGGAATGAAAGAGTCACACTCTTTCATTCCTACAATGCACGTTTTGGTGGCCAAAGATGTGAGACGTTATGTTTCTGCCTCTACTGTCATGCCCAAAACAAGTCCTCCAGCTCACCTCCTGTGGGCCTGCTCCACCCTCCTCCAGTCCCTGGACATCCTTGGTCTCACATCACTGTGGATTTTGTTACTGGTCTGTCTCCATCTTCTAGTAATACAGTTATTTTCACCATCATCGATAGCTTTTCCAAGTTTGTTTCTATCTGCCCTAGAAATTGCCCTGTTGCTGATAGACTTTGCCGTCTATGTCCTCCTGTGCTGACTCACTCATTCTTTCTCTCTACTCTTAGTTTCTCTCTCTCTCTGTCTCCTCTCCCTCTATCTTGCATGTTTGTTTACCACACCTTGTGTTTCAGGGGCAGGTCCTACCGCTGCTCCCGCCCTCCAGTTCCACTCACTTGTTGGTAATCAGCTGATTTGCTGTACATTATTTAGGAAGGAAGACCTTCAGTCAGCGCCAGATGGTTAAGCTACAAACAGGTAATGCTGTGCTCCATTCTGAGTGTGCTTTTTCCGCTCATGTGCTCAGAATTTGTCTCCTCTGCACAGGAATCCTGGAAACTAAGAGTGAATTTCTGAGAGTGTTTTTCCCTGTGGAGAGAGCTGCCTTTGGTTTTGCATTGCTTGAAGCCATTGTTCCCTAACTGGAATCACTACCACTGTCTACACCAGCGGTCCCCAACCTTTTTTGACAATACTTTCACGGACCGGCCTTTAAGGTGTGGCGGATTAATACAGCAACATAAATGATAAGACTGCGATATTTTCTAAATATAATAAGAAACGTGAATCCACTGTGTACTCGTATGCAACTTTATCAGCAGCGTCTTCATCACATCGCGCCAACAACACAACATGAGTAACATCCTCTCTGACTTAATGCTCTCTGGTTGCCATGGTAACGTTTAAGAATGCCTTCAAAAGAAGATTGACCGCAAAATCAAATAAAAAGCGCATAAAAAATGCATCTCATAATGCTGAATCAGTGTGAGCCCTGAGCTCGTTTCTTTGCAACTCATTTTTTCTAGCTTGTGGGTTGGCTGGGATCGGCCTCCCTAAGTATCAGCTGGCACACACCAACACACTGTCAGAATCCCCGCAGTAACAGGAAGCTTTGATTTCACACGGAGAGCGACTGCAGAGCCGCTGCGCCGTGCGCCGGAGAGTGTCAGCTTAACGCTGGGCTGGGTCCGCCTCACTGTTATCTCTGGTGATGATAATTATAAATGGTAAATGGACGAGTTCTTATATAGTGCTTTTCTACTCTAGTTGAGTGCATAATGCATGAGCGTTATGTATGTCAACCAACTTATTTCCTTAGACAGGCACGGGAACCAGTAAAGCTTGTGGGTTTAATTTTAGTGGTAACATATCACGTGACCGAGACAAGCGTCTCAATGAGTCAAGAGTGATTCATAGATGGATGTTACAGAGAGAATCCACCTTTTTTTCAAAATAAAACATTGTTCGGACTCAGATAATAAATAAAACGGAAATAATGCAAGCTATTTATTTTTTCAGTGTGGCCCGGTACCAAATGACCCATGGACCTGTACCGGTCTGCGGCCTGGGGGTTGGAGACCTCTGGCCTACATCACATTCTACCTTGTTATAAATAAACTTTTTTCAGAGTCTGTGCCTGAGTCTCATCCGCTACACAAACTGACACTCCACCTGCCTGACAGTCTGCATTTGGGTCCTCATCTCATGACAATGTGACTCGAGCAGCTCTCTCGGACATGGCCGGGCTTGTGTTGTTGCGCACATTAGGGAATGTAAACACACTGTGTTATTACAACAGTAATATCGTGATGACATTTTTATATCACGTAAATCAATAAGTTGATCAATTATTAAATCATTTACTAACAGAGACTTGGAAGAGCGAGACCTAATGTGTAATCATCCACATTTAATTGATTTACTCTTTAGTGCAGTTGAGGATATTATTCTTTGTGAGGGCTCTCGCTGCGGTATTGTATCACTTCCTGTTCCTGTATCGGAGCACAGTGGTGTTTTGCTGTCTGTTAGCTG
>JAVDPK010009538.1:0-18387 GCA_034780415.1 Cichlasoma orientale
AGAGAGAGAGAGAGAGAGAGAGAGAGAGAGAGAGAGAGAGAGAGAGAGTGTGTGTGTGTTCCTAACAGGGAGTAAGGCAGAGAGACAAGCAGGAGAGAAACAAGAAGCAGCAACCATTAAGGTTTAGTTGTCAAGTGATATGAAAAATCCCTAAAGAGCCAGCATGAACACTCTGGAGGTCAGCTGGAAAGAGCACCGAATTCTTAGCTAAATGACAGGAAAAAAAAAAATAAGCCAGTTCATGCTATGTATATCAATGCACGGATGGCTAACAAGTTAAATGAGACAGTGTGGTTGGTTAGTATGAAGCTGAGCCATTCTCCAGCAGAACTTGGAAGAAGATCATATTCTCCTTAGAACAAATTTTAAAAGTTACTGCAGCTTGGCACAGTGTATGATTCGCATTAGCTTTATACATACAAATGCATTCACTGACCTCTTGTGCCTTTTGGATACAAGACTGGGCTGATATATCAGGCAAATTAGTTTCTCTTTCTAATGTAAAATAGTCTTCTCTGTAAATAAGCATAATGGCAACCACTAAAAATGTTTTGGTAATAGATAATTAACTATAGTGCCAATATAATACAGATATTTTTATCTATAGTATCAAAAGTCAGAGTGACATTGAGAAATTTTATATTTTTTAAAGTTCTCCCATTTATTTCTTTTTAATGACACTTGTCCCCCCCCTGTTGTCATCATAGCTATTAAAAGAAAAAAATACACACACATCACTTTAAATGAATTTTGGAGTTATCACTTTGACTGCTGCTTGCTTGGTCAAAATCAGCTATATTCTGTGTTGCTAAAATTGAGGTTTTCTACCTCTAAACAGTTTACAAGATAGAAGCTGGTGGTAAACACAAAAGGCAAGTTCAAAAAGGTCATGTCAAAAACAAATGAGAGCATGTTTTTTTCTACAGAAAGGGTGCATAAGACCCAGAAACATTATGTCCCAGCTGGGAGAAAGACACTGTGGAAAAAGAAAACACAATGATACTTCTCTCTCTCTCATCTTGTTTACCACTGCCTTTGCAGTGTGAGAGGCAAAACAGAGCGCACACAGCATCTCAGCACTGACCTGGATCCTGCCTACTGGACTTGCAGGTCAGATTGTAGTTACCTAAAGAGAATTTGACCTTTCTTCTAGGTAAAAGAGAACAGTGGAAAGCTGAGGTTGTGGTGAGTGATTGCAGCCAAATAGATTCTGTTATTATGGTGGCTGAAATTTCCGCTGAAATAAAGGGGAAGAAAGGAAGGAAGGAGGAAGAGTAACAAGAGGATGGAGAAGAATGAGACAAATGGATAGAGAAGCCAAAAGATAAATGAAGACATTGAAAAGGAGGAATGGAATTTGTGAAGGGAAATGAGAGCAGAAAGCCATGCCCGTAAGATGCACTCGTTCTTTTCAATTTGGATGTATCCAAGAGACCGGTTATTGGACGAGAGGGTAGAACATACTGTTACCTGCACAGGGTGCAAACAAGAGATTTAGCTCTCCCTCTCTGCTTCTCTCAATCACACGATTTATTTCAATGTTTCAGCCGCTTTAATATGTTTTTAAAATAGATTGACCAAGCACGGCACTTCATATCCACTCTTTACCTTTTATTTTTCACATTTCCTACTCCCTCCTCTTATTCCTCCATCTTTCATGTTTTCTTCTCACCCTCCATATTTTTACTTCCTGCTGCTTCCTGCTGCTTCCTTCATACTTCCTCCCTCTTTAAACCACACCAGCGAATGATGAAACAATGTTTCTATCTGCTGTGTGTGTGTGTGTGTGTGTGTGTGTCCGCACGCGCATCTGTGCATATGAAGAAAATCTGCTGGTGTCTTTCTCCGCTCAGCTGTGAGGATAAACCGAACACAGCAGTCTCTGGTTGTAGGTCATCTACCCTGAATGTAGATTTAACTTTAGTTTCACAGAGGGATGCAAGAAATGCTCACACATGCAAACACAACACCCTGCTCTTCACTTATTTATAGGCAGCACACGCACATCCTTTTAATTTACATATCCTTTTTATTTACATGTTCCTGCATGCATTGATGCATGCAGGAACATGGACAGACTTGCAGGTATATTGTGAGAGCGAGATGAACAATAATGAAGAGGCCAGAAAGTGAAACTTAAAAGACAGCAGGAAAAAAGAGAGTTTTCAGATGGGAGCAAAGGCACACTGCATTTCTCCCTTTCAGTCATTCATTCACTTCCTTTTTGTTGTCGTCTACACTTGCAGAATTTCCACTTGTTGTTTTTAAGTCTTTTTGTTTTTTCACTCCTTTGTTCCACAGCACATACATGGAACCCCACCCCCCATTCTTATTTTTGGCACTCTATTCCCTTTATTTCTCTACTTTGATTCCAGCCTGTGCATCAAATATTAGCATAAATGTATTTACAGCACATTTCAACTACACAAATCGTTGAAATTATTCAGTTTGTGCAGAAGCCGGCCAGCTTGTTTTCTTTAATAATCTGTTTGCAGTTCTGTTAATGGACCACTTATATAGCTTTTTGCTTTGTCAAATAAATGTGAAGCATGAGCTATTGCTTCCTTCTGCCAGTCTTTCCTTTCCATTCCACATTAATCTTGGCAATCTTTACATTAATTAACTGCCACTTACTTATGCTCGTACTCTCCACTCAGCAACGCCGCATCCACCAATTAGCCATTAGTGCAAACAACTTTTTTTCCTTGTTAGGTCTCCCTCACAACTGGGGTGCTCAAATCAATCAGTCCACCAGTGACCTGGCACCCTAACCACTGAGACAGTGGGACAGTGAGCAGGCGGGGTTTAACTTTGAGTAGCCTCTACTGATGGGATGGACTTGGTTCAGAAACCCAACCAGTGATACATAAATCAAGGAAGGTATTTGTGCTTAGATTGGATCAATGTATACCTGGATTCATTATTCTCTTTAGGACACAGCAAGGTAAGTGGCAAACAAAAAGTGTTGGAGGATAATCATGATGATATGGTGATGACAGTATGCTGATTACGCTGATGATGTTTATGTGAATGGTAATGTTGTTACAGTGGGGATGAGGATGCATTTGCAGGGTAGTATTTTTTCTTCTTGTTACTTTTTTCTCTTGCTGCTGTTAAACCCTTATTGATGTTCAAGCACTCATCTCCACTAACTTTATTTTAATGTGTCTCATGCTGTTGAGGTAAGTGGAAGGCACTATACTTCAGAGGTAGCAAAAGTAGACACATTCTTACTGGTGTAGAGCAGATATTTGTGTTAAAAAATACTCTGCTGAAAAAAGTAATGATTCAACTTCTTTTATTAAGTAAAAGTGGAGAAAGTACAAGCTCTGAAATATGCTCAATGTATAAAAATAAAAAGGAGCTCTTTATAAGACATTTCTATAAGCTATCTTTTTGCCCAGCTAATTGAACCTCACCTCATATTATTATCATAAAGAAAAACATTATTACACAGGAAATTTTTATTTCAACCTAATTCTAATTCTTAATTCTCTATTCTAATTTGAATGGATGCACTCAGCTTGAGCATATGTTATGTTAAAACAAACAGAGAAAAGCAATAATTTCTATTGTGAGCTCCACTAGATTTGCGCAGGCTGTAATTAGCTGAGCTGAGGTGCTGCTCTGTGATTCACTGCTTCATGTGGAGTCCAGCTGAATTTCAGTGAGTGAATCTAATCAGCATCCTAAACTTAAATATACTGCTCAAAAAACTAAAGGAACACTTAAAACACATCAAATCTCAATGGGAAAAAAATTACCAACCTACAGAGGGCTGAATTCAAAGACACCCTGAAAATCAAAGTGAAAAAATAATGCAGCAGGCTAGTCCTTTTTCAAAATTTCATTGCAGCAACTCAAAATGGTACTCAGTAGTTTGTATGCCTCCACTTGTCTGACAACTTCAAACGAGACATTGGACGGTGTCCTGGGTGATCTTCTGGACAGTCGGAGGTGCAACGTGGCAGCATTGGATGGACCGAAATATAATGTCCCAGAGGTGTTCTGATGGATTTAGGTCAGCGAACATTTGGGCCATTCAACGGTACTACCACTAGAGGATGTTGGGCCCGCAGTCCATCCTCATGAAGTCTGTTTCTGATTGCTTGGTCACAGATATTCACACTGCTGGAGGTCATTTTGTAGCACTGGCAGTGCTCAAAGGAGCAGATACCAGTCCTGCTGAAGGGTTAAGGACCTTCTGCAGTCCTGTCCAGGTCTCCTAGAATAACTGCCTGTCTCCTGGAATCTCCTTCATGCTCTTAAGGCTGTGCTGGGAGACACAGCAAACCTTCTGGCAATGAAACATATTGATGTACCATCCTGGTGGAGTTGGACTACCTGGGCAATTTCTTTAGGGTCCAGGTGTCGCCTCATGCTACCAGTAGTGACACTGACCCTACTCAAATGCAAAACGAGTGAAAAACCAGTCAGAAAAGATGAGGAAGAAAAAAAATGTCAGTGGCCTCCCCCTGTAAAACCATTCCTGTTTTGATTAACAATTCCCTCTGTTACCTAAACTAAAAGTTTAACTGACTTTATGCTATACTCATTAAACGTGTTCCTTTAATGTTTTGAGCAGTATATAAATTGATTTCCTCAACCCTTGATATAACCTAACATTGACCATGAACACCACAGCTTCTCTGCACCCATCCAACAGAGTGCATTACTGTAAACCTCACCACAGTACTGCAAGCTAATCAGTGCAGCTGGCACCAAGTTGCCTAGTATTTTCGTGCAACCTGTGGAAAACAGAAACTTAGTATACTTCATTTTGTTTTGCAGGACGTTTCACAATATGAAAAAGCACAACTTCAGCAAGACATCATGTAGGCTATAGATTCCATATATTTTAAAAAAAAAACTCTAAGAATAAGGACAGTACATATAAGCTTTAAAATTCCAGTTCATCAAATGCCACTTAGCAGTCCTTACCTTTCAAAATAATCTCTCTTCTTCCTCTCCTTCCTGTCTTTGTTACGTCTCTCTCCATCTCTTAATGAAGTTATCTCATGTTCTTTTCTCTCCCTGGGAAAGACAGCAGCTGTATCTTTGGCTAGCAGACATGCTGTGTGACAAACTGCACAGAAACAGTTTGTGTGTTTGCTGATATTTGTTGAGCTGCTAGAAATGATGCATTTGAAATTACCTGCCACTTAAAAAAAAACGTTGCTTCCTTTGCGCTCACAAAAATGGTGCTCTGGATTGTTCCAGCCCACTTTAACTCCCTAGTATAGTACAATAAATGACGCATAAATTATATGCTTTTTGCCTCTTTCATCTCTTCATGGGTGATAAACACAGGTTATGAATCCACCAGTAGGATTCTCTTTTAGGTGTCATTGTTCCCTCCATTTAGGTTCAGATCAGTGTGATGTTTGAAGGTACACAATGATGGGAAATAACAACTCTTCTCAAACATTTTAAACCTAAAGTAATGAGCCTGTTTTGAAAATGTAGTAGAATGTAGAGATGTTTGTCTTAAAATATAGGGAGAAAAAGTAAGAGGTTGTAAAAAAAAAAAAAGTTCCAGTAAATTACAGATACCTGACAATTCTGCTTGCATACAGTAATAAAGTATTTTACTTCCTACCTCTTTTGTACTTACACACAGAAAGTCCACTATACAGTATTTCTTCAGTTTAAGAGGTTTTAAATGAATTTGATATAGCTGCGAGTGACAAGCTTTTGTCAACAACTCCATCAACAGTGACAGAACATTCCTATATTTTTCAGCAGGTACATCAATCTCTGAGTGTATTTGTGCTCCTCTGTTTTAAGATCTTCCATGCAATTTGGATGGATGTTGGAGAGTAAGTTCAGCACATACATGCAGAGATATATGCATGTGAAACCATGAATCTCCAAATCTACACGAGTCCTTAAACAACTTTGTCAGTAGCTGTGGGGTGTCAATAGATGAACGTTCTTTGAGTCTGTATTTTAACAGTTATAACCACACGCACACACACACACGCACACATATTCACACCCATCAGCAGCAGGTTAGGTGGTCAGTTGATCCCTGTTGGAAGTCTCCTGTCACACCATGTGCTCTGTGGCTCAGGGTGACAGGGTTTGGGCTGAAGCAACAGAAACTGGCAGGAGCACTGCTGGTGAAGTAAGGAAACAAAGCCTGCAAACATACAGGCGTAGTACATTTTTTTAGTACTGGTTGCATGCACACACTTTTACCCAGAAAATAAGTGAACTGTGGTCTACACAGAGGGAGAAAGAGTGAAGCAGAAACAGGCAGTTTAAAGGAAACTTTGACCTTTCAGTCAGGTTGAGGTTGAAGCCACAGGGTGAATCATGGGGCCCACCACACCACTATCTGAGTCACACAGTGTGTTAAGCTCACACAAACTTTCTTCCTTTGCTCATCATCTCTTTCATATCTCTCTCCGTGTGTTCCTCCCTTTCTAACTTTCCCTGTTTCTCTGTGGCACTCTGTCCCCCTCCCACAGCGTGTTATTACTCTTGGTTGCTTTTTCTGTAGTGATGGTATATACCATAGAATTCGCTTTTTGAAGATATGGTGAGAGGGACTCCTAGGAAAAACAAAAAGTTAAATAAAGTTACTGAAAGGGCTATACGGTGTCTCCCCTCTGTTAGAATTTCACAATAACTGAATATATCCTCTCATACTTGCAATATATATTTCTGATTGTGCATGTTTGTGATTTCCTTTGCCTGTTTGTGTATTCTACGTTGGGCAGCCTAGTCTCTGTAGGACCTGCGTCTTCTGCTTGTTTTTTGTTAGTTTCATGCATTCTGCTTTTCTCATCCTTTCTCTCTGTGAAGAAATGGTAATTTTTCCACAGTTATTGAAGGGCTGTATTTTGATATATAGTTTATAGCTTTGTTCATTTTTTTTTCAATTTTCACTCTGCTTTTCCACAACTGGATTTGATTTGCACCACATAGTTGGAGTAAGTACATTAAAAAATTATCAAATCAGTTTGTCCGAATCCACAAACTCTGCATGGTCCAAATGAAAATGTATCCTGAAAAAAGCCATTTAAAAAGTATTTATTGACGCTGTATGGTACTGAAAAATCTGTGTCAGTGTGTGAAATTCTCCGTGTTAGTGATTTATATAAAAATATACCCCGTGCATTCCACAACAAAACACAGTGCCAAAAGAGAAGAAATTTGAGGATGAGCATTCCTCCACAGCTTCTTTCGTATATTGCCTCTCAGCAGTTCAGCTCTTGGGTATCGTGTGAACTTTCGTCTGGGATTTTGCAAAATTCAAACTTTTTGTCATCTTTGGTTTATTTATTTATTTATTTTGCAGCCAACAGTAATCAGCCACCAGTTTATTAGAAAAAGAAGCACTACCGCAGTGCTAGAATCTGTGCAGTAGAATGCTATATTCTTATAAGGAGAATGTTTCCCATCACGGGGTATTACTTGGATCACTCTTCTGTTAGTTAATTAATATAAAATGCTGCTGGCTCTACATTTTGTAAATGGCTGTAGTCGACTTCAGACCAAATCTGACTTCACATGTTTGACATATCTGACATTTTGTGCATTACATATATTTAGGTTGGCTAGAAAATAAGTATTAAGGTAAAATGTTATAGCTTTAAGGATGCTTCATTTTAATCTGTGAGGTAAAGTTCAGTGATATTTGCAGAGTCTCTTTTTATCTGGTTTCTGTACTCTGCCATGACATGTTCTTTAATCCACACACAGAACAACTCCAAGCGTGTATCAACTGTATTTGTGGGTGTCATGTTTTCTTCCAGAAAAATATATGGATTAAGGATGTCACCTTCTGATGCCTTTGGAATTTACAATTCTGAAAACACAATGGTACTTGTTTTTTTATTTAGTACTGTACTGTAGCTGGCGTGTCTACCACGGCTTGTGGAAGTGACAGGGGCAACATATGCCAATAAGGGTTCTAGTCTTGCCTTACATGTTTAAGAAGAAGAAGGATGCCCACAGGCACAGGAACAGCTACTCATGGGACAACAAAACCCACATGTGTAAGATGCCAACAGGTGCAGCTGGCACAAAAGCTCCAACTCAACTCATTGATAAGAAAGGCAGTAGGAGTCAGGCATGGAAGTACTTTGCAGTGTTAGCCTGAAATCCATGTTACCATTCTTTTGAGACAGCTGTCATTGCTGCTGTGAAATCAGCTGTATTCCACAGGTGAAAGAGTTTACAATGTTCAACAAGGTCACACACAGGAACGTAGGAACATTTTAAAGAAGCTATCTGTCACCACCATGTCAGTGATGCAAAACAACATTTTTTTAACTACATGGGATAATCTTTATTTATTTTTTCGTTTGGGTTATTTCACTGTGGTATCACATTTGGTATTGAGATAATCGTGTAATTCTCCTGGTATTGGTACCAACTACTACATTTCAGTATCTTGACTGCGCTATTAACTTTTCCAAAACAAGAAAAGAGTGGTGGGATAGTGATGTTGTTTAGAAACAAGACCACATGATGAATGGCAACATTTTTGTTTGGTTAGTTTGTCTCTACACTTTAAAGAGAAGCTGTCTCAGTGGGTTTTCTTTAGACAAGGGCATAAAAGGCAATAAATAGTTGATGAAATCCTAAATATGTGCTGTTTTTTTAAAAGTCAATTATTCAAAACTATTGAGAGACTCTGATCGCTGTCTCGCCATCAAAATATTCAATCGATTAAGGCACTTTTTGTGTTTTTGCTAAATTACTTTCATTTATTTATGTTTTTGTAAGTATGTCTTTTTTCTCTACATTTGAAAACAATTTCTGCTTGTTTGTTTAACTATGATTGGCCCAACAATTGCCAGCGTTTTGCGTGTGATGTCTGTGACTTCAGTGTGCTCAGCTGTGTGTGCTAGTTCAAAGTGTCGTATATAGTTTTGTAAGTAGTATCCTATGAAAGATTCACTGTAAATATTGAGCACTGCAGCAGGTATGTAGGAGGGAGAAGCCATTTTTGTTATACCCCAGTTTTCTCTTGTTTAAGGTTAGGAGCACAGGTAAGAAGCTTGTCTTTTGTTTGCTTTTTGTTGATAGGTTAGATTAGGGACACTCAGCACTGTTTTGTTTGTTGTTTTGGCATTGCTCACCTCCAAAGCCAGTAAACTGCTGCCTACTGTATCTTACAAGGGGTGTTGCTGGTTTTTCATGAGCGTGGTTGGAGTGGGGGAGTAGCGCTTCATGTTGTGCCCCGTTTTCCCCTCGACTTGGGACGTAACACCTTTCACAGAGAAAGAAAGCACGTTTTCGCAGTTCTTTTCTGTAGTTATTCTGAGATTACACGGTACTTGGTTTTATTTAAAGTTTGCATTTGTTAAAGTATAGAAAACAGGACACGGGGCCTGAATTCAGACAACCGTCCAGGAGCACAGGTGCAGTGAAGTGACTTAAATATTGCAACTGGTAATATCACTTGTGGACATCAAGACAAGAAGTATGCAAATGTTACGGGTATAAGTATTCAGGTAATGACTGGGAAACTAGAAGAGATGACAAATGTCCCGCAGAAATCCATGACCAAAAACTCAAAAGTTGTAAGACGTAATTGTTGATTCAAGATGAAGTGTAGTTCAGCCTGTAAATGCAGACGGTCACGAATGGAATGAATATAAGATTCTTCTAAATATTTAAAAGGTTACTAAATATAATCATTAAAATCCTAAAGGTGGCTGAAGTTCACTATATGAGAAAGGAAATAGAAATATATCAAGTGGATGGCCTTGTTGTGTTTACTGGTAGTTAGTTTGATGGATACTGTGCATTCTAGCATACACAAGTCCTGGCCTCAGACCTCACAGTCTCACAGTCTTACCTCACACGCTTATTTTTAAATGATCGATGTCGAAGTTAAAACAGCATCCCCCAGCTGGAGAATTGGACTGAACATTCACATTGTGATTCACATTTTCTGAGTTGTCAGATATCTGGGACAGTGAGTACCAAAGGCTACATTATTAAAAGTAAAAATGTTCCACTTAAGTGATATATGGTGCTTCTGTGCAGTAGCTCAATGAGTTTAATTTGGTGCTAACACTGTCAGGGTTAGGGGTCTAGTTCCCACTGAGCCCATGTGCCAAAAATATAAGCAGATGGCACTTTGTATTAAACCATCTACCAAACTGCATAGAGCTAAGTTGTAATACAGTATACTTAGTGTGCCGTATATTATAAGGTCATTATAATTGTGTGGTTACAGTGAAATTATTAAGCGTATAGGTATTGTGGACTCCAACATCCCATATATAGGCGAATAATCAATGTATTGCCCCTTTGCAGACACACACTCTTTCTGGTAACGTGACAGCATCTGAACATGTTTGCTCCATGTTTGAATTAGCATACTTTTCCACTAAAAGGTCTAGACTGGGTATTTAAGTACAACTTTTAATACAGTAGTCTGTATGCATACCATCACATCAACAGAAAGGCATGCACAGGATTACAACTACATGTGTGTGTCTCTCCTGCACCAGGAGCTGCTCAGCTCACTGAAATCTATATTTTTTTTGGGGGGGGAGAAAGCCTTAAACAGCAAACCCATGAAAAATAAGAAGGTATTACAGACCTGCTTTCAGTGTCTTGTATTTTCAAGCCCCCAAACTAATCTGACGCAAGCCTGAGCATGGCTTATAGAAAATATTTTTTCTGCAAGTACGATAAAGTCTGACCATTTCAGCACTAACACTGTTTCAAAATCATCAAAGAGGAAAAAAAGAAAGTTTGTGTGCCTTTGACTGACGGATAGACCTGCCCGAAATCACCAGATAGCTTTCATTAAAGTTTACTTTTCCCTCGCTCACTTTGCAATTTCACATTT
Source organism: Cichlasoma orientale (assembly GCA_034780415.1). NCBI lineage: Eukaryota > Metazoa > Chordata > Actinopteri > Cichliformes > Cichlidae > Cichlasoma > Cichlasoma orientale. The sequence continues at coordinate 10,823 of JAVDPK010009538.1, forward strand.
ATTTTAGATTAAAGGCACATAAAAATAAATCTTTAGGTTGCGTAAGAGGTCAGATTACAAGACTCAGAAGATAGGTATATAAGGCAGGTTTGATAATATGCCATGGTCCCAGAGTTTTTGAATATCTGACTTCAGGATTTCCTAGTGAAAATATTTGAGTTGGGTTTTTTTTTAATCCAACTGCTTGAAGTTTTAGATTCCTGTTTTGAGTCTTTGATTTCTGTTTTTATTTTGTGTTCATGGCTTTTCTAGTAAAAAGTTGTTGCTTTGCAATCCTGTGTTTTGGTTCGTACTTTGGTGCATAGCACTGAACCAACGTATGAACTCAAATACTGTTGCAGTATTTGAGTTCTGTTTTTTTTATGGATTTCAGATGAATTTCTATTCTAGCATTAGCTTGGAGTTCTTGATTTTGTCTTTAGCACCCTCGTTGTTTCTCCTTCTCATGTTTTATTTCTGGATTTGTCTTGCTAAGCGTTTGTGTTCATGCCTATATTGTCTCACTGGGGTATTTCATGTTTTACTGTGAAGGCTAGCTTTCAGCAGTGTCTCATTCTAGAGTGATTTCCTGCTATGTGACTTTTCTGATCTCACATGTGTTATGTGTTAACTATGTTCAGCTGTGTTTTGTTCACTGCCTGTTTCCACTGCCCTTCGACCTTCTTTGTCTTTCTTAGATCGCCTGTTTCACTTCTCTCATGTGAGTTTTCAGTCCTCTTTGCATTTTGGATTTAGTTTTTTTTCTGGACTGGGTTAAAGGTCACTTCTCTCTCTTTTTTTAAATCCTTGTCCCGAGGGGTGTACTATGAAGCAAGTTCAACATAGCCAGTCTTTCTTTGCATTAGGTGGCCTGACAAAACCTAAAACTCCAGTCAGAGATAAGGAGTATCATGACTATGGTTGTCGACTTGCTTTCACAGGCTTTCTGCTTCAGACTATTTTCTTGTTCGCATGAAATGGGACATTTGATGTGTCATGTGACTCTCCACCTGCACAAAATGGATCAATTGAGTCCCGCCAACACCAATAAGAGACATATCAGGGGAAGGGGTGGTAGACGTCTAAGAAGAATAGCTTGTGCTCGTCTGCGGAAAGAGTTCCTTTCAGCCCAACTCCTGAAAAACAACCTTACAAACAAACTTTACACTTGGCCCAATGCTGTCAGACAAATACAGTTCTCCTGCCAAACCCAGACTCGTCCATGGGATTACCAGACAGAGAAACGTGATTTGTCATGCCAGAGAACATGTCTCCACTGCTCTAGAGTCCAGCGGTGATGTGCTTTACACCACTGCGTCAGACGCTTTGCATTGCGCTTGGTGATGTAAGCTGCTCGGCCATGGAAACCCATTCCATGAAGCTCTCTATGAGCCTCAGCATCTGCTGACCCCGCTCTGTGATTTTATTATGGCCTACCACTTCGTGGCTGAGTTGCCAGTTGCTTATATGTTGTTACAATACCACTAACAGTTGTCTGTGGACTATTAAGCAGCAAGGAAATTTCATGGCTGGACTTGTACCACGCTGAAATTCACTGAGCTCCTGAGAGCGACCCATTCTTTCACTGTTTGTAGAAGCAGTCTGCATGCCTGTGTGCTTGGTTTATACACCCGTGGTCATGGAAGTGGATGGAATGCCTGAATTCAATGATTTGGATGGGTGAGTGAATACTTTTGGTGATACAGTGTAAGTAAGTGTAAGCACTTGTATACTGTAGCTTGAAGCATTTGCACACTAGCACAAAAACAACAAAGAAAACCCAACAGCATCTGCTCGTACATTGCATTTAATATTTTAGAGATTCAGAAATCCACGATTTAATACAGCATGTTTTCATGAACCTGGTGGTATATTTGTACATAGGCCTATACATAATCTTACAGCTCAGTAAACTGAATGTCAGTGAAATTCAGTTTGCCTATCTAGCCTTAGTAATTCTATCTGAAAAGACAGAAAGGCACAGTTATACAAAAATATTGCATGACCCTAGAATGTAATTAATTAAAAAGTGGTGGCACCCAAGGTTGAGGTCTGTTTTTTTTTTTTTTTTTTATTAAAAGGTATACTATACAGAGTGATAGGCATCTCTTCTGGTCATGTTCTTTGCTCTCTCTGTGCATTTCACAGATTTGCATTACCACTATCTCACCTGCAGTCAAATTTGTAAATGAAATAATTTGACTCACAATATGAAGTAAAGTACACCTACATCATATGAAGCTAGCCTAGTCACTCTGAGTTCTTATTTGATCTTCATAACAAGGAGAATATTATTATCACCTCCACTGCTACCACATTATCATCACATCTTTGTCGGATTCCACTTCAGCACTAATATGATGGAATACTAAGGTAGAGTTCACAGCCACTCATACAGTATATCCACACAGTGTTTTTCAAAGAAATGAGCTCGACATAGATACTGAACATGTGTCTTGAGGCCCGTATTTGTAAGCAAAAGAGACATCCTGTATATCTATTTTTCTGAGAAAATGAATTGTACAGTATGTGTATACAGGTAAATGTGTGTGTGTCAGTCTATGTGCTTGACAGTATGCTAAGCAGGAGCAGGAGGACTATTGTCATAAGAGTCTTTCTATCAAATCTAATTTAGTCCCACAGTGTATTGTGTTTTTTTGATGCAATACGCAAAGATGTTCCATAGATATATGAAGGGATAGTGGTATGAAAAGGTGAAGGAGCTATTGTCCTGTTCCTCATGAATACCTATTTTTGATTAAATTCATCTTTGTGATATTTAAAGTCCTTTGGTAACAGCAAAGGGGAGAATTTTCATTCCCCTTCAACATTCAGCTTCAAGGTTTCTCTCATATCTGCTTTATGAGAAAGCTAATTATTTAGCTCAATGTTTATTTGGCCTTTTGGCCCCATGTGGTCCCGTGCACTGTGCATGAGTGAATGAAGCACTACCATGGATTAAAAAAGTATTTATTCCTGCTAGGTAGGTTAATGCTGTCCTGTTAATAAGTTACTTACAGAATCAAATATCATTTGATATAGAGGTGATTGCAGCAGGTGACATCAGGAAAATGATAAAATCAAGAAAAATTGAAGTCTCTAGTGGTAACATACATTTGAAAACTTCGACCATTCATGTTTTTAAAATGATTGGCAATAATATACTGTAACACATGATTTACAATAAAAGTTACATAATATCTATTTAGTGATCACAAATTCTTTTCTCACTGACCCAAGTAGATTCTAGCCTTTGTTCTGTCTGGATAGAAGGTGTTACATTTTGCAAATGAATAAAATATTTATGGTTTATCTTGTTGATCAGGAAATTCCAAAGATTTTATAAACTAGACACAGAAAGTAAAGCATGACAGCGCATGATAACAGTTATGATAGCAGTGATGTTTGTGTTAGTGGCTGAGTCAGCAAGTTTGCATTGCTGCATCACCTTTCTTATCAGCCGTCTAAGCAGCCTTGTAGCATTTCTATATGCTTCAGTAGTGCTTGGTACACAAATGTGATTTTACCAACAGTGTATATTAGGTCATTGCTAAATATACCATGCAGATTCAACAAAGCTTTCCCACTAAACTATGACAAAAACAAGATTTAATTTGACCTGAAATAGCCTACACAAAAGATCAGCAGAGCATGGCGCTGTATTTCCTGCAAGGAAAATAGGCGGCAATCCACCCATTGTCTCACATTAGGCCTAATTAATTAGCACTTTTCTATGATATAATTCACTAATAGAAGTTCAGTGACCTTGAAGTTATCTCAGAAGGCAAAGCAAGACCTCTCCTGGGTATGTTTATAATAAAAATATATTGTGAGCATTATTATCAATTATGGTTAGAGTTGCTGTATTCATCTGTGCGTGGGCTGAGTGGGATAGAGCTTGAGTTTGGACAACGCATCCTTTATGTAATGACACTACAGGCTGTGTTCAAATTGCAGACTGTGGATTTAAACTTTGAATGTTTAACTTTCTTTAATGCATTCATATTAACTGTCTGTCCTTTAGGGTTTCTCTAGTGACACCAAAACATGTGTGGCGTGTGCAGTAAATTAATGTTGTTAATTCATCTACACTGTCTGATTAGATGTTTATCGGTATCATATCTAATACAGTACCGGTCAAAAGTTTTTATGTGTGTCCAAATCTTTGACACAGGTGTTCCATGTTTGCTTCACTAGACAACAAATACAAAAATGTAATTTAAAGTAATATAATAGCATCGTAATGAACATCTCTCCTTTAACAAGATGCAGTGTGGAAAAGCATTGTTGGTGAAAAAGATTTCAGCATAGTACTCTCAAAAATGCGCCCTGATTCAGGCCCTACTGGTAATGTTCAGCAGGTGTGGATGTTCTGACAGTAGAAACTGATAACGCCTGAAAAAAAAAGATTTTTCTGTTTATTTGCTGGATGTATGTAGTTAACTATTCATTTCAACAGATATAAATTTCATTGATTTCTTGTATCGACATGCATGGGCACTGCTACTGCTGTTGGCTAAATGGTGATAGAAGAGTCTTTCTTTTCACAATTGTGGTTTCCGTTTGCCCTTCTCATCAGTCTCCAGTTACCTTTGCAGAGACTGACAGTAATATGAAAGATCTGTTACTAATGGATCTTTATGCTTCTGACAGCCACCATGGCCTAATTATTTTCCCTTGCTGGCAGACACTGTGTGTGGGCATACAGCTTGAGACATGGATAGTGTGATTGAGTCTTTAACAGAACCCTTGCCTTAAAGCAAAAAGCATCTTCTATAATCTGACATGTGCATTCCCTGACAAGTGTGTTGGTGTCACCTTGATGGTGGAGCATACAGAGACATCAAGAAGTCACAGCTGCAGATAATGGTGTCTCTGTGTCCATGGTTATATGGATCAGACCAAACAGGGAAAAGCACTTAAATGTATCCCACCATCCTTTTGATCAGCAAAGAGGGGATTTTTTAAAAAATCCTCTCTACTTTAAAAACGTCAAGTGGTTGATCCTGTGTGTCTCTCGCTCACTGTATCACTTCTTGTACATGGATTTTTATCACATTACAGATAATAATATCCACATAAAAGAGTGAATTTACTGTACATGACATTTCTCGAGAGCAACACTTACGTAAATGCTTGCGATGTAAAATATTCAAGAAGGAACATGGAAAAGGGAAAAGCTTTTACATGCTGTATGACCACCCTCAGCCTGTACAGAAGTGTTTTTACAAAGGTAACAATTTGATCTTTCCAAAATCTGCATCTTGATTTTATTTTACTTTAGTAAAATAAAACAGAAATTTAATTGATCAGTAACATGTATAAAATATGATATAACTTTATTAAATTTCTTTGTCATAATCTGTTAGTAAAAAAATACACTAATTTGTTAAAACACCAATTTGTACAGTTTCTATTTAACATCCCACATGTTAGAATGAAGACTATCCTAACAAATTCAGTATTTTATTTTTCCTAAAATCAGAAAGGACCTACATTGCCAGGGTTAAAGTGGGCCAGAACAATATGGAATAGCATTCTGGCACCTTCAATTAATGAGCATTTGAATCTGATAGGCAGGATAAATCTGATAGACATATTAGGATTCATTTTTTTTGTGTTCTGCAGTCTGGTATTGTTTCCAGTGATATCATGGAGACACTTGCTCAGTAATAAGAAACTAATGATGTCTCGTGGCCTGCTTACAACTTCAGCGCATCTCTTTTTTCTTCTCATCCCGGTGATGTGTTCATGGTACAGATGTAAATAAAGTTGTGGTTGCGGTGCTCAGCATCTAGCTAGCACTGCAGAAGAGAGGCGCGCATGAACAGAATTTTTTTTTCATTCAAATGGCAGGTAATTTCAAATGCAACTTGTCAAATGGCTCAATAAATATCAGAAGACACACAAATTACATCTGTGCTTGTTACAAAATGTGTGTGTTAACTATGTAATGTACAATGTACAGTTACTGCATTTTTAATGTGCAGCACAGAGACGAAGAAAGATGTGAGAAAGACAGGACAGGAGAGGAAGATGAGAGATTAATTTTGACTGCTCAGTAAGTGAAATTTTATAAACTGGAAGTTTATACTACTGTGCAAGAGTCTTTTGCCTCCAAGGAGTCTGCCTTTCTTGCATTTTTAAAAAGTAGTATTTGAGCAATAATTCTCCAAGGTTTCTGGAGGTCTTTTAAAGGTTTTCTTTGGACAGTTTTTCTTTTTCTTTCTCTGCTTTTCACTCACTTTCAGTCCATTCCCTGTACCTGACCATTTTTTAGAGAAATGTTATTTATTTATTTATTTTTTATGTTAAGCCACTTAACATTGACCTACAAGTCATTCAAGCATAAAAGGGTAACTAACTCAAGGGATGAACCAGTGTTGTCTACGCATAACAGACAACTTAGCAAAGAACCTATTTTAAATTGCATCCTTAGGCACTTTGTTGCTAGCAACCTGTTGCAAAAACACATAATTCGTTCCCATTTCTTTACTTGAAGCTAAGAAAAATGCCGAAGTTAGCAGTTTGACAGGCATGAAGTAGTATTTTTGCACCAACTAGGTGATTCCCAAATAGTATTAAGTAAAAACTTGGCATATCCTGGCATGCATTGCAGTATGTCCTTAAACATGAGCAAACTGGACAAGTGGAGGACAATAGAAGTGGCTGGTATAAAATACTATCTACACCAGAAAAACAGTATCTGAAAGTCATGTCCTTAAGAAATAGGAAAAATCCAGCAAAGATCTGACACAAGACCTGAGTAATGCATCTGGCCCTTCATTGCTCCATCTACTGTTTACCTAAGCGTGATCCACAATAGTCTTAATGGAAAGGTGGCTGTCAAGAAGCCATTCTTAAGGAAGGGACACGGTGAGAAAAGGTTGAGGTATTAAATTAAATTAAATTGGCAGCAACAGATCTTATGGAGGGATGGAGTTTTTGTTTCAAATCATATTCAATATATCTGGAGGAGATCAAGAGAGGGGTACAACAGTGCAGTCATGTTTGGGGCTGCACTTGGCTGTACTTGGCAGTGGTGTTGGGGATCTTGTCAAAATTAATGGAATTATGAATGCAGAAAAAGTACTGTCAGATTTTCATCCACCATGTGATCCAGAAAGCTGATTAGCAACAGCTTCATTTTTTAGCATGACAAAATGACATTTTTCAGCATAGTAAAACTGCACTGCCAATGCAGTAAAAGCATTGTGGTCTATATAAAGTAGAACTGCAATGCTTTGGTCTGAATTCCTCGCTATTGTAGCTCCACAGACCCCCCTTTTACACCTGTTCTGAGGTGCGTCTTAGAGCAACTCGTTTTGGTGCGGTCCCTTTAAATGTGAATGAGACATTTCACACCCCGCCCCCCTCCAGGTTGCAGAGCGTTCCACTCCACCCCATTCGGCCATTTTTGTAGTTTGATAGCAGCGATGCGATTAGCTATCGGCAGAGAAACAGGCACTTCACAGAGGCTCTGATGCCGGGGGGGGGGGGGGGGGTGTAAGGAATCGTGTGGGTTAATACACCCAACAACCGAAAATTTTGACTTGTCTACTTGCAACTTCGGCATAACTGACATT
>JAVDPK010009698.1:0-18370 GCA_034780415.1 Cichlasoma orientale
CTTGGAACCGCCTATAGAGGCACGGCCACGGAACCTAAACACACCCACACAGAGAGAGGAGAAAAGAAGGAGTAGGCAAGCCAGGAGGCGGGGTCGTGACATCTTGTTACAATGTAGTGGTCTGCTACACTGATCTTTACATGTACAGTGCCAAACAAAAAACATTTTTGCGGACAAATTACAACTACAACTCACACGCCTTCACAAGGCCAGGTGGTTTTAATGTTGTGTGTCTGAGTGGTGTATATCTAATTCAATCTAAAAACTCCTGCTGCTACACTTTTCCCTTTTTTAAAATTATACTTAGTTTTAAGAGATTTAAATGGCTTCTGCTTCAGACCGGTTATTGCTGCCTCCTGCAAATTTCTTTGATGAAGAGCCTCAAAAGATGGCATTAGTCGCTGCAGACCAATCTTTGCTGCCATTATGTTGTCATCTTTAAAGTGTTGATCACAGGGGTTCAAGGACTGTACAAAATTAAGGTTTAAATACTATTTCATTCAGTATTATATTTCTGGGACAACGGGCCCAGCCTGAAACACTTGGGATGATTCTTGTATGTGATGCTCAGACTTTGATGCATTACATTTGCCTTTCATTGCATTTGCCTATAAGCCAAATATCTGTAAACTTTGTCATTGTGGATTCATTATATCGATTTGACACCGAATTTACAACAAAATAAAATATAGAACAAGTAAAGATGTACTTCCTGAAGCAACTGTGTGTGTAAACGTGCTTGTGAAAAGATTAGTAAAGGGATTTGTGAAATGGGTTTGAACTTTTATCTGCGGGTTCTGTGGTCGGTTGTGGTTGGTTGACTGCAAAACTCCGGATCTCACTGGATTTAATTAAGAAACGAGAACATTTGTTTTCTAATGAAGGATGAATGCTGTTTATGCACCATGTGGTTTCTGGGCCTGTGGTGTCTGACAACTGGCTCAGACAACAGCGGCGTGAACTTTTCTTTGTCTCCTCCATAAGACGCCATTTTAATGCTCATCCATGCCTTGCTAGATTTCCAAGGATGTTAAAGGAATATCACTGAGGTTCTACACCACTTGCTGGAACTTAAATGAAATGACACAGCCACTGTGTCCACTATTCAAACACTATTTGAACAGAATCCAAATAGTGCCCCTAACATGCACTTTTTTCTCCTACTGTGGTCTTTGAATTTAACAAATACAATCTAACGAGCCTCAAATGTTTGCTAGGCGATATTTTGTTTACCCTTTGGAAGAGCCAGGCTAGCTGTTTTTCTGTTTTTGGTGGTTGTATTATACTAAGCTCCTGCCTGCAGCTTAATTAATGTGACAGCATTTAGACAGACTGAGAAATTTAGAGGCACAGATGCATTCTGTCAAGATGTGCGCTGAACACAGGACCCAAACAGCAGAGTGCAGAGGCTGACTAAACTGATAACCAAAAAAAATTAATGTTTATTGGCTGACCTAGAAATGAGAAACACAAATCTAAAATAGGAACTTCAAAAAAAAAATAAAGGGAAAAAAAAGCTCATTTAGAATTTGATGGCAGCAACACATCTTAAAAAAGGTGGGACAGGGCCATGTTTACCACTATGTAGTATGTGTGGCCTGCAGACAGGCCAGATCAGCACCTGGACTCTTCCACTCTGAAGCCATGTTGTTGTACTAGATGCAGTTTAGCATTGTGTTGCTGAAATAAAGAAGTCTTCCCTGAAAAAGACCTCTTCTGGATGGGAACATATGTTGCTCTAAAACCTGGAAATATACCTTTCAGCATTGATGTCCCTTTCCAGATGTGCAAGCTGCCAGTTCCATAGGCACTAATGCACTTCCATACCATCAGACATGCAGGCTTTGAGCCGAGTGCTGATAACGAGCCAGATGGTCCCTCTCCTCTTTTGTGTGGAGTATGAGGCGTCAATTTTCCAAAATTTTCTGAATTTTTCTACCTCAGTCCTTTTTAAATGAGCGTTGACCCAGAGCAGACAGAGGTACAGTATATGGTTTCTGTGTTCTACTGTGAATAAAATGCGGATTTATGAGATTTGCAAATCACTGAATTCTGTTTTTATTTATATTTTACACAGCATCATAACTTTTTTGGAGAGGTTGTAACGGTATGATAATATGGAGTACAAGAAAAATGCCTTTTTATGGCCGTATCTTTTTGTTTTTTTCATTCTTTTCCCCGTGCACTTCCTCCATCCGTCCCTGTAAGCGCAATAAATGTATAAAATGAAATATAACATTGAGAATTATAGTTTAAAGTATGACAATAACGTTGCTCAGTGCTCAGTCTGAGCTTGGCAAAATCTGTTTGAGTGAGGTTGGCTTCATCGCACCAGATCCGTCTTTGCCCTTTAAAAACTCTCCAGCAAACAAATAATTCAGTCTGTTTATATCATTGTGGAGATGACACTAATGGCCCTGCAGATGGTGATGAGGCCCTCACACTGCATGGTGCGCAAATCAATATGATCAGAAGGAGACTAACAGTGAAAAACTGTTATTGGTGGTTAATTCTGTGCATGGAGATGGATGAATACGCAAAGGGAGAACGGGAATAAACAGAGAGACGTGGTGCAAGGGGTTGTTTTAATTCTTTCATAAACTGTGAGCGTGCAACACTGAAATGCCCCTGCCCACATTCATCGAGTCGTTCAGTGACCCTGGGCTCTGCGTCAAAGACCTGCTCGTATTTCCATTTTTATACCATCTGCAAGAACATCACCTGTGAAAATGAGTCGACAGGTTCAGAGAGCGAGACTTTGATTGGATTGGAACAAAAACAATCAGTTGTTTCAGAATACAATATTAAACCCTGGGGTGTTTGAAAATAATTATGTTTGCAAGGCTGACTCTTTATGAACTATTGAACAAATCTGATTGAAAGCCCTTTGCATCAGGAGCAGGTGTACAGTATATGACGAGTCTAAAAGTCATAAAAAAGTTGTGTTTTAGTAAAAGGGAACTTCAAATATGACCCCGTAACTTCCTCTACGTGATTATTAAAACCGTAGTAAAAGATATAAAGCAAAAATATTCCAGGATCTGGCAGTTGTAAGAGTTAGAGCTGCAGTTTTTCAGAAATTATATATTGGAGTCCCAAATTTATTTAGCACTAATGTCTAACGAAAAGAAAAAAATCCCTGGGAACTTGTCAACTTTTTCGTCAAACAGTTCATCTTTTTTGGAACTGAACTTACAGATAAAGGGGATATAAAAAACGTACAGCTATGAAAAAGTAAGTATACACCTACATTTTTCATATTTTCAAAAGCATCAGATGCAGGGTTATTAGGGCCACATGATGAGACCCTACTTAGGGAGTGACAGATGGGACCTGTCTTATTTAAACCCCTGACATCTGAGTATGAGTATGGTATTCTTTTTGCCATTGGGAGTTTATGGTGTCATCATACCAAGATCTAAAGAGTTCTTCAAGGCCTTCAGGATGAAAAAAAAAAAAGGCCGTAGATGCCTATGAGCCTGACAAGGGATTTAAAAAGATCAAAAGAAGGAATGGAGGGTTATGAAATTGGCCAAGTGAAGAAAAAAACAGATCTGAATTCCTTTGAAATGTGGTTGGGGGATTTGAAACGGCCAGTACATGCAAGAAAACTGAGGAAAATTTAGCATGGAAGACCACCTTTATCTGTAGGCACTGTTTCAAAGGGGATCAAATCTTTGCATGTCAAAATAACGTCCAAAAAAAGGCCAGGTGTTTCTGTGACATGGTCTTGCTTTCACATGGCTTTATTTTTTTAGTAGTCTAATATGAATATATGAATTTTGGAAAGGCACTTGGAGCATCCTATAACAAGTCTGAGGAAGTTAAGTGCACTAAAGAAAGACTGGAGATGATGCCATCAGAGTCTGGGGATATAACAGGGCGGCAGAAACAGTCTCAGCAGGGAAAAGTGGAACCTGAGGGAGGCGGTTTTACAGGCAGCACACAGACACATGGATAATGGAAGCCGGGGTTTGAATGGGCGTGGGTGGTTTTTGGACTCTGCAAAACTCACATGAAGTAAACCTAAACAGTAGCAGCTGGAAGGAGTAAACCAGTTGAAAAAGAGTCCGAAGAGGCTGCTAGATGTGCAAAATGAGTCTCTCGGGCGCAGCAGGGAACGTGAATGAAACGGGGAGGTGCTGAAAAGCAAAAGCTAAGCTCGAGGGAAGTGTGGGGCACAGAGCAAGGTGGACTTATTTTCATGCTTTGAGCAGCTTATCTTGTGTTTATCTGCCCCCAAATGTAAGCAAATGAACAGGAAAGGACTCACCTTTATGTTCAGGTATAGGTTCACTTTGGCACATTCTGGCTGTATACTTATTTCAAGGGCAATACATTTTGAATCATTTTGGGTCTGACAGCTGATCCCACAGCATTACTAGCTGCTGACGCTTAACAATAACCAGCACTGATACACATCTGCACCAAATCTGAAATATGTTCTAAAAAAGGATACTGTAGTAGGAGCTAAAGGCACGGACTGAATGGCAAATGAGATTTAAGAAAACAGGTCATATCCCAACATGAGTGAGCTATCACTAGCTCAAGACCAGATCTTCATCTTATTTTGCGAAGCTGACAGCACCGCAGGGGGACACAGTAGGACTGGCCTACAAGGAAAAGGCTGAGATGTGCAGAGCCAGCAGAAGAGGCAAAGGGGTGCGTGGAAGCCTACAAGAACACTGGCTTTAGAGGATAGTAAACAAATCAGTTTTCTTCCTGTAAAGTGGGAATAAGAGGGATGGAGTCTAAAGCAGGCAGAGAAGGCATGACAGTGTTATAGCAGTGTAAGGGTATTACTTAGAATTCACATGATGATGTTATACAAGACCACCATCCTTTTGATATTCATCAATAAATGTCTAATATGTAGTTTTGTTTTGTTTTTTGGGGGGGGGGGGTTTTTGGGGGGGGGGCAGTCTGGCATTTCTCTGGTTCGCTCTCCTTAAACAAATGGTAGAAATTAATTATTACTTGATAATATTTCAAGGATTTGGCCCATAGTGTCCAGGAAAATTACTTCTTGAGCTCTGCGTATTGTATGGAAAGACATCAAAAGACTATTTTATTAGCTTTTAATTTAGGGAAAGATAACGGGGCTTTAAGTTCCAAAATATTTGTTAATATAGAATCAAAGAACTGGCTTCATGAGGACCAGCGAAGGCGTTCAAAAGAAGCATCCTGCTGAGAAAGTTACAGCAGATTGATGGATGCAGCTTAAGTTACCATAACGATACACACCGGTACAAAATGAACCATCGTCTCAACGCTAAAAGCTGACAGTTAAAGCTGAAGTTACCAGCTGAGCTCCTAATTGTGCTTTATAGCACAGCCCACTGGACTGTACCATCTGGACGTGGGCTGCTGCAGGGATCAGCAGTGACATCCAAACTGAGGGAGATAGAAACTGTTCCTAAAACAGAATGAATCCAGTTCCTGAGAGATGGCTTGCTTCTTTTGGTGTGTGTATATTTATAGAAAAAAATACAAATTCCAGATTTAGAGTTCCCTAAAAAATGAAAATATTCTAAACTGCAAACAGAAGAGTACTAGGGCAGTGCATCCTCGGCAGGTGTAAGCTTCCCATTTTACAATGTTATTTTTCCACTGACCTCACCAACACGTTTAATATACAGTGGGGCAAAAAAGTATTTAGTCAGCCACTGATTGTGCAAGTTCTCCTACATAGAAAGATGAGAGTGGTCTGTAATTCCCATCATAGGTACACTTCAACTATGAGAGGCAAAATGAGAAAAAAAATCCAGGAAATCACATTGTAGGATTTTAAAAGAATTTATTTGTAAATGAAAAATAAGTATTTGGTCAATAACAAACAAGCAAGATTTCTGGCTCTCACAGACCTGTAACTTCTTCAAGAAGCTTAATGGCACCTGTTTGACCTCGTCATCTGTATAAAAGACTCCACAGCCTCAGTCAGGCACCACACAAGATCTCATCCCGTGGGGTCAAAATGATCATGAGAACGGTGAGCAAAAATCCCGGAACTACACGGAGGGACCTGATGAATGACCTGCACAGAGCTGGGACCAAAGGAACAAAGGCTGCCATCAGTAACACACTACGCCGAGAGGGACTCAAATCCTGCAGTGCCAGGCGTGTCCACCTGCTCAAGCCAGCACATGTCCAGGCCCGTCTGAAGTTTGCCAGAGAGCATATGGATGATCCAGAAGAGGATTGGGAGAATATCATGTGGTCAGATGAAACCAAAATAGAACTTTTTGGTAAAAACACAACTCGTCCTGTTTGGAGGAAGAACGCTGAGTTGCACCATACCTACTGTGAAGCATGGGGGTGGAAACATCACGCTTTGGGGCTGTTTTTCTGCAAAGGGGACAGGATGACTGATCTGTGTTAAGGGAAGAATGGACGGGGCCGTGCATCGTGAGATTTTAAGCCAAAACCTCCTTCCATCAGTGAGAGCATTGAAGATGGGACTTGGCTGGGTCTTCCAGCATGACAATGATCCCAAACACATCACTCGGGTAATGAAGGAGTGGCTCCGTAAGAAGCATTTCAAGGTCCTGGAGTGGCCTAGCCAGTCTCCAGACCTCAACCCCACAGGAAACGTTTGACCTCTGTCACTGCCAACAAAGGTTATGTTCAAAGTATTGAGTTGAACTTTTGTTATTGACCAATTACTTATTTTCCACCATGATTTACAAATAAATTCTTTAAAAATCCTACAATGTGATTTCCTGGATTTTTTTATAGTTGAAGTGTACCTGTGATAGGAATTACAGACCTCTCTCATCTTTCTATGTAGGAGAACGTGCACAATCAGTGGCTGACTTAATACTTTTTTTGCCCCACTGTAACTGTTACATTTTTTGCAGAGACACAAACAGCACTGAAAACATACTTGAGTGATTACCTAAAGTCTTCTTCAAGGCATTAAAGTGATGAAGTCTGACATACTGCACAGTGCGACAAGTGTTCTGCTAACAGTTCTTTGGGAATCACTCTGTTGGTGCAAAAATACTATTTTATCCCTGTCAAAGAAATAGGAACAACATGGTTTTGTGACAGGCTGCTAGTAACAAAGTGCCTAAAGATACAATGTAAAACTGGTTCTTTGCTCAGTTGTCTGTGATGTGTAGACAACATGGTTCATCCCTTGAATTAGGTGGCTTTTATAAATGTCTGAGTGAGTCATAGATCAGTGTTAAGTGACTTAAACAAAAAACATTCTTCTGAAAATGGTCAGGTACGAGGACCGGACTGACTGAGTGAAAAGCAGCCAACTTCAGAAAACCTGGCTCAAGATTTTTGCACAGTACTGTATCTGAATGTCTGCGGACAGATTTTGTCAACACAATATTCTAACCAAGATAGTCACAACACTTTACAGTTGTGTAACAGAAGTCAAAAATCCATAATGCTGTATAGATATTGCCAAATCTTTCACCCTAAGCAATTCCATCAACTGCTTATCCAATTCAGGGTCACGGTGGCGCTGGAACCTGTCCCAACTGTCAGGGGGTAACAGCAAGGTGCATTCTGGACCAGTCGCCACTTAAAGCAATTATAAAATATAAAAAATATTATTCTAAATTTTCCCAAAAAGTCCCCTTGAACGTGTTCTGCATGGTATCATTTTAAATGATTTTACATACTAAAAGTCATTTTTTAAATAACATCTTTATTTAAAAGGATTTAGAACACAAACTGGCACCACTTAATTTAAATGGCATGTTTTTCTGCACAACTTGTGTTTTTGTGCACACACACACACACAGGTCTGGAAATTTTTGGACAGTGACACCTCTCCTGTTTGGCCTCCACACATGATGGAAATAAAGTGAAAGGCTCTCACCTTTAAGTCAAGAGATTAAAATCTAACAGGACATCTCGCTCTTGGGCCATTTTCATGAACAGGTGTCGGCTATCCCACAATTACTGCTTTCATAAATTAAGCAGGTAAAAGACCTGGAGATGATTTTAAGGATGGCATTTGCATTTGGAAGCCTATAGCACAAAAAGAACACAATAAATCAATTTCAGGTACATTTAGAGTGGCCACCTCAAAAATAAAAAAATTGATGAGATGACAAGCTGAACTTGATGAGATGACAAGCTGCGATCATCCACAGCGGTGGATGATCGCAGGATCCTTTCTACTGTAACAGGAAACCCCTTCACAACTTCTCTATGAGCAGGAGTTTGGTGAACCTAAAGCCAGTATTAAATGTTACTAAGGTGGTTCTCTTTAACACCTAGATAATTTATTCTGAACATGTCACCTGGCACAAAGCTGATTATGATGACAAAGCACTGGTTAAGAAATCTCTGATTGGAGTTTTAGGTTTTATCAAGCCAGCTACAGAAAGCCCAGCTATGTCCAGCATGCTTTGTAGTACATCCCTCAGCTCTTGAATAGCATTCTTATAAAAGATGAAACTATGCTGAACCCTTACCAGAATGACAGGAAGAAAATAGTATGGAGATAACGATTGTTTCAAAATATAAAACATAAAAAAATCCTCTAAGAATATTCTGCAGCTGCTAAGTCAATCACCTGACTGAGCTGTATTTCACTAGCTGACAGCTGCAATAATGGTCTGGAGAAAAAAACAAGGAGGTGATACGCATGGGTTCCAGGTTTCAGGGAACAATTGATCATAAAGGATTCTCGATCGATCCTCGAGCCCCTGAAAATAGGGTTTCTGCTTGGCTGTAGTTCGTCAAGGTTTATCAGAATATTCTGCTTCAACCCCTTGAATTAAAGCTAACATTGTATCTTGACTGTTGTCGAATCTGCTGCAGCTGCATGCAGATATAAAAGTGAGAAAATTGGGTCACTGTCCAAGCATTTACCAAACTGTACACACAAACCCTCTCTTCAAATACACATCCATGCACTACTGGTAAAATCAAAAGAGATAGAAAGGGAGTAATGCTATCGTAGTTCAGTGTGTTTATAAAGTGGGTAACTCAAAGACTCTCAGACCAGACTGATCAACATTAGGTCAATATGAATATGAGGGGAGATCATTTCTTCTTCAGGGGCACCAAAGGGCTGTAAAACTGTGACAGCCACTAACACGGCCACCGTGCCAATATAAACACATCTGTTAGAGAAACCACTTTTAGAAAACCAGTGGAAAACATTTGTAGAAAAAAAGGTTGTAGTTTTCTGCTGCTTCCTTTAGTTTGATGTCACCAATGGTATACTGTTGGGTTATAAGACACAATATGACATGACTTGCATTATTCAACTGTACAGGCTTAGCTTATGTTTACAGTTTCTGTTAAATGTTTGGCCCGATAAAGACTAAAAACTGAACCATAAACAGCAGTATTACTGACTCCATATGTACCATAAAAATATTTGAATGCTGGTGACTTGTGTTCATGTTTATTTGTGACATCTGAAGCTTTTTAAAATCGATCTGGACTCCATATGAATATGCTCAATTATATGAAGAACAAACATAACAAAAATTTCAGTTACTGAAACATATTCTTTGCTGGCTTTTGAGACCATGTGAGCTTTTTTTTAAATTAGTAAATACTTGATTTTTTTTTTGTTCATTGCACTGGATCAAAATGGAATTGTGCTCAAGGTCCTCTTCCTGCTTTGCTTATTTATCAGCAGAGTTAACGAGTTCAAAAAGCACTTGTAGTATATTAAAACATGACAAATGCCGCTTTGCCACAAGAAACTCCACATGAAAAAAGGAAGGATGACTCAGAACTTTTCACTTTTGGCTTCTTGAACTCCATCTAGAAAAACTGCAACGCAGGCTCTTAGAAAAAAAAGACTTCAGTAAAAATATTAATGAAGATCTCCTGCTGCAGGGTTAAACATGGGCCATATGAGCACAAACAGTTCTGCTTGTTCTGTGTGTACAAATAGATGTTTCATAACAAGTGTTGCATTCACAACTACTCTCAGGGTAAGAACATGTTTCTGTTCATCTCTATTATTACTAACAGATCTGCAGCAGTAGATTTCCAGAGAACAGTTTGTAGCTGAACCCCAAAAAGGTGGTCAAGTACACTAACGTAACTGCTACATCTGATAGTTTAGTATTAAATCCCTTTCAATTAATTCCAAATACAAATTTATACTGCTGGTCTCAATAAGAAGGAGCTTTTGAAAAAAATTGAACTGCTGAACACAATCTACCTCCTCCACTGACCAATGTTAGTAGACTCTAAGTCTGATGCCATCTGAAAGTCACATTAATGACAGAACACAAGAAAACGTAGAATAAGGAAAAGCAGGATGACCAACTGGGGGAAAGAAAACCTCAGGCAGCAGACAGAGTAGGAGAAGTGACTGATCCCTCTGCTGGGAGTTCTGATAACAAACAAACGAGGTAAACACTTCCAGGAACAGCTGTGTTAAAGCAGAGAGCCCGATTAAAACCTCTGTATCGCACAAGAAAAAAATGATTTTTGATAAATATGACCCTCTCTTGATTCGATTTTATTTTCTGTGAAAAAAACGTGTTGCAGAGGCCCCCACAGTCATTTTCCCTCCCTGTGAAGAGATGATGATGACGACAGGCTGTGAAGAAACCTAAGGTCGTGCTCTTAGGCTGTGCCTGCTGCTCCTGTAGGCATCGCTGTAGAGACTGCTGCAGTGTTCATGCCTTTCCCTCGATGTCTCTGACCACCTCTCCTCCGTCCCCCTCCTCCTGACTTGAGCTGCAGACAGACAACAGCACCGTGAGCCAGCGGTTAGGCGAAATCAGGTTTGAAATTAACTGCAGACAGCAGGTAAAACGTGTTTGGCCACAACAGTCAAGATGCACTTAAGAGCAACAGGAACTCCTTAAAAAAAGGTTTAGAGGGTGAGAGCGAGGTTAGAGGATCTCTGAGGGGACGAAATAAAATGAAAAAGGAAAGAGTAATATTTCAGAGTTTTTTTAGTGGATGTGTTAAACACCCTACAAATATAGGAGTTATTTGTTACATTTAACGGAAGTGCAAT
Source organism: Cichlasoma orientale (assembly GCA_034780415.1). Classification (NCBI taxonomy): domain Eukaryota; kingdom Metazoa; phylum Chordata; class Actinopteri; order Cichliformes; family Cichlidae; genus Cichlasoma; species Cichlasoma orientale. Next base: position 10,964 of record JAVDPK010009698.1, read on the forward strand.
TATTTCATTTTAGACGGGGTCACAGAATAGAATAGAATGGAATAGGGATTTTATTGTCATCATACCTGTAATTGCACAAATGGTGTGTCTAAAAAATAAAATCATAACCTACATTTTAAAAAGCTAACATATAGAAACACAAGTTGCATTTATGAAGTTTTAATTGGTACATTCACCGGGGAGAATTCAAAATGAGTGTGGTTAAAAATATAAGAACAATTAGGGGAAAAAATCCAAGCTATTTTTTTTCTCTAGCAGCTCTACACTTTCTAAATCAAAAACCACTTGGATCCAGTTCAGAAAGTAAACACTTGCTACTTGCAGTACAGCAGCTTCCTGGTGTGACTGTGTACATTTTGTGAATATAAAGTAGGACTGTGCTGAAAAAAAGAGTGTGCATGCCAAGAAAACATCTGCAACAGAACATCCAAACTTAAGGAGACACCATCATGACTCCCACAGCCCGCAGAAACTTCTTTACCTTGTTTTCTTTGTTGCCATCGTTACACAGAGCCTCCTCCTCTGCCACTGTCTGACGCAGCATGCCAAGACAGGGAGGGAGGGAAAAGAGATAACAGCAAGAAATGAAAGGGTTAAAATTGAAAGAGAACGTAGAGCAAAAAGAGCAGTGGAGGGGGGTGAGGATCGGATGGCAAATGAGGGGACGAGTGTAGGTATATGTGGAGATGACGCTAGGATGATGGACAGAGTAGGAAGGCAAAGAGGCAATAAATAACTAATAATATGATTGAAAAATGTAATTTGGAGCAATAAGTTAAAAGTGGCAGGCATTAAGAAGCAGATTTAAGCATTGTGAAGGGGAGAGAGAAGAGATTTCTTCAAACACACGGTTGAATGCAATTGAAAAATGCAAATCTGATGTCTATAGTGGCATTACCACACTGGCACACTAGTAGTGATGACTTTTGAGTCAACCAACAATAATTGTTTGGCATGAACAAAAGAGGGGAGCAACCAAAGCCACAGAGATGGGCGACGTTACAGTAATAATGACCAATGGGAAGCCTACGGCTGAAAAATCCAAGCGAGCATCCAAGAAATGTTTCTGCTGCTCCAGATAAAACAAAAAGGCGGCGTTTAGAGAATGGATTACAGGATCGACTGCAAGGACAAATGTCATGAATGCATATGGACAGTGTTTGTGCCTGGAAGCACTGCAAGCTTAAATTTTCGCTCAATGTTGGAAACATAAAACGAGTTTAAACCACAAATTGCTAAAACATGCAAATTATAAAGATTTCCTGAGAACAGTTTTACTCACTGGTAGCTGTGCTGTGGTAGGACTAGGTGGCCGCGCTGCTGATCCGGTGTCCTCATTAGCTGTTGTGGCCTCTTTGGAACCCTTTTTACTGGCCTGAGATTTGGACTGCTGGGCCTTAGCTGCCTGGGTGTTCACTGAGTGGAGAAGCTGAAATTGCAAATACAACCTGTGTTTGTTACACCAGTATTAACATAATATTTTAATAAGATTCAATTACAAGATAATTGATGGTTTAAACTGAACCAGAGAGGTAAGCATAAGCTCCAGTACCTTTGTAATGCTGCCTACAGCTTTGGTGCGCCCTTCCCTGAACACAAGCTTCTGGTCACAGTGCAGGTATTCAGGGGTTTTGATGAAACGAAAGTGGACTGTGGCTTTGTCCCCTGTCCTCAGACAGTCTTTGTTCATTGACAGGATTGTGGCTGTCTGCCTAATGCTGCCACAGTGGACTAGTGATACAGAGGGAGAGTGACAGGGCGAGTGACACAGTTAGTGATTGGTAGAAAATTTTCAGGCCATGTATTTTTCTTTTAGAAAAAGCAATTGAAGAAAAACTGATTCACATCAGTGCTTTTAAAAACATCTGAGTGTCTGCATTTACTAACCCATGGCCTGGTATCTCGGGGATATCGTGGTCGGATGGTGTAGCACCAAAATCTCAGCTTCAAATTCCCAGGTAGCCTGTGGCATCAACTTGGGGGAAACCATCACCATCCCTTTCCTTATAGATGATCGTTTGATCTGAGAAGATGGAAAAAACAGCAGGAGCAAAGGAAAAAGAAATGAAGCTGGGGGATTGGTAAAGACAAAACTGAATTAAAGCCAGAACACCACCTGATTTCACTCTGGGATTTGCATGTATTATAAAACTGATTCTAAAGTTAGGAAACTAATTCATATGCATATAACATCTTGAGGTTTTTGAATAATTATCCTCTTCAGAAGTTTTTAAAACTTCTTGTGAAGTCATCAGCTTTTTTTTTGCTCTGGTTTTTGTACTGATATATAAAAAAAATAATTCAAATATGTCATGATGGTTATAGTTCAACTAAATTATTTCCCTACAGACCTTTTTGAGGGCGAAGGATGCTGTCTGTCCACCGCGAACCTCTCTGACGGGCATCCTCTTGCGGTGGATGGACTTAACTGCAATGGGGATGAAAGTGCCAAGTGGGTCTGGGCCTAGGAGCAGTGTGTCATTGAGTCGTATCAATCCACGTAACGTAGTGCCTGAAACTACTGTGCCCACACCCTGCAAAGATAAAGTCAACATTAGGTCATGTTAGGCCCGACGTGCTTCTTTCCCCTTGGTGCTCTTCTTATCTCAAAGCCATGACCAATTATATTGGTGTAAATAGAAACCGTACAAGAATTTCAATTTTCCTACATCCAAAATCATCCCTTCACATTCAGACAGTACTAATCTATGCACTCTATTTTCACCAGTATGTCAACTGCCTGCTTTACTGTAAAAGTGGTGTGAAAATGTGCAGAATGTCCTTGTTCTTATAGTGAGCTCTGCTGTTCAGAGGAGTGACAGTCTTACTCTGCAGATCAAAACACTGCCAGTGTTTTGTCAATGCAGCGACAGGCACACATAAACACAAGGTTATGACGTGACACTGCTGCTGAAAGACAGATCAGCCTTTGCACTAGCAGTAACCTTCAATAGCAGAGACTCAAACTGCTATTTTCTCCCTTCAGGTCTTGACTTACTCATTAAGAGACAGATTTAATAAGTGGGGCAAATTAGTGGACCATTTTGCACACATTTATGCAAAACAATAAGCACATTTATGAGCACAGATGCAGCCAGTTGATTTCAATGACAACCAATGCAATCTAACAAAAACAGCACAAATTAAAGGGTCTGAAACACTCACACATGATGAGGGAGTGAGTAATCAACTTACAGTACAGTGTTACAGTGCAAGCACAGATTTCAAGAATGTGTTTCACTCTGGTAACAGCGTGTAAATTCAAGTCGATGGTAGGCAGGTGAAAGAGAACTGATACTTTTGGATATGAGTGTGAACTCTTCTGTTAGTGATGAGGACTGAGCGAGGCTTTGGAGGTTGGGGCAGCTACTCTGGATAAATCTGACAGCTCATGTGGAGAGCAGGATTTACTCAGAGAAGTGCTGCTTTATTACAAACACGTCTGGCATATAAACCTGAATTCTATGTATAACAAATGTTCTGCAGAATGTGCAGAAGAACAGAGGACATTATTTACTATTAAACCTTGACGAATCTGTGTATTAATGAATTGACCACTACTGCTCCATGTCAATAAATTCAGTTCAATTTAATTCCATTTATACAGCACCAATTCACAACAGTCTCCTCAATGGACTGTACTGTATATTGCACAGTAAAGACCCTACAGCATTAGGCCACAAGTTGGCGGTGTAGTTATAGGAGTTGCCACCATAGTGGTAAATTGTACTCCTTGTCAGCCCTTAAAAACTTTGTGGATGATGGCGTCTGATGATGCTAAACAGGAGCGGAAAGATCCCGTCTCCTTGACGGATGCCAGTCTGAAGAGTGAACTCTTTGGACAACTCATTTCTGATTCTAACCAAGCTGGATGAGGTGCTGTAGGCTGACTCCCACTCTACTTTTGACCATTCTAGAAAAAACACGAGTGAGCCTGCAGTTTGAGATCAAAATGCTGTATTGGGATGATACCAAAAGGTCTGAGCCACCTTAACAGCTGTATTTTGTCACACATTTTGATAATGTATGTAACAGATCAGAGAGAAGTTTTAAAAAAGCAAAATACATGAAACTGATTTGTCATGTTGAAGCTCTGTATGTGTACACAAACAGAGGCTTATTTGCAGAAACCTGACTAAGAACACCCGCCCTCTAATGTTCCTTTCACAGCTTGTCTTTTGTTACATCAAAACAGCAGTACAGAGAAGCAGAAAAATACGCAGGCCTTGGCTCGCAACATTTGGGATGAGTTCTGTATAAATGTACAGGAACTACACAAATATTTGTGCTCTCATATTTGACCGTCTCATGAGCGCTACTGAGCGCACTCATTCAGGTAACATCTCCCACTGGCACTCCAAAAAAAATTTGAGACCCCTAGATGCAGCTGTCACAGCAACATCATGTGCAAAGTAAGATTCTTTGTTTCATGATTTTTCACAATAATAGTAACTGCCCATTGTACCTCTATCAACAATGCCTTTCATTAAGTTGCCCTGTTAACATCCACAACTGTATAACTTACTGGTACTGAATACGTGTCATCTATTTGGAACTCTGCAGGTTCATCATTGCTAAAGGTGGTCCGCGAAGACAGGAGGTTCAAGAACATCTTGAGCAGGTCCATGTTCTCCCCTGTCACATTTGAGATCTGGAAAATTGGACACATCCTAGAGAGAGGGAGAGAGAAAAGAACAGGAGAGATGATCCCAAAAAAATAACCCTCCATTTGTTTAACCAATGCTGCAATTAAAAGGCAATACATTTAGTGTCAAAGACTGATACATAGTTACAACTTGGTACTTCAAGCCAGTGTCAGCTAATATCTCCTTTGCCTAAATGGGCTTAAGCAAGACTTTTAAGCTTCTTGCCTCAGGGATGCTGCTATTTGAACAACCCATCTGACCTCCCAGTGGGTTGGATGGCAGATTCCCTAAAGGGACTGATAAACCAGCACATGAATATTTACACAAGAAGACATGAGACTTCACAGTAGAAGTCTGGAATAAATTAAAGAGGCAAGCGAAAGCTGTTTAAGAAGATACCCACCTGGCTTATCAACCTAAAATAAAGCAGCACCACCCAGGCTTGAGTGGTCATCGTGCTAAGGTACATGGATGTATTTCAAGTGCTTTTAATATCAAATTTAACCATTCATTCTTTTTCTATTAAACTGCTGAAGGCTCAGTATAGTAACACGATATACTGTAGTGCACAGCACATACCACCAGAGGTCAATCAACAAACAGAAACCAGTGTTGAGACAGTCCTGATTTGAGCCCATGTGGACAAAGCTGTGTGCAGTCTTTGTTAAAACACTGATAATATGGACAGAACAATTATAATGCCTTTAAGGATCTGAATGAATAACCACACAGCATGGAAGGAATGCAGTCACCCTGCAACGCTCCCACCTAAAGCTGGACAAAGACAATATGCTTGTCCTTTTAGAGAAAAAAAAAAACCCAACGTATAATTAAGTCTGCTAGCAGGGGAACTACAGGTATAAAGAATTAAAATTAAGTTGAAATAGACAGTTTTCCTTTTAAGTGAATATGATATCATCTTCTCCATATGTTTGTTTTTGCCTACTTCCATTAAATGTGCAATTAAATCCACAAATCCTGTTTGCATGACCATTTTAAAATACAAAAATAATTTTTGAGTGTATTCTGTCATCCTTTCTGTTATTTCTATTTCATTATCATTTCTCAGCAGATTAATCCCATCTTTCTATCTTCCTGCTCACCTGTTTTCTGGTCTTACCTCTCAGAGCTGAAGTTGGAGGCTGTGACAATGACATCATCCTTGTTCTGCACCAGCACTGGGATTTTCCTGCAGCCTGGTGACTTTAATAATCTTTGTAATAATTTAAGTGTCTCTGCAGAAAAACATGGACAAATTTGCAAAAACCACAAATCACAAAATTTCTTTAATCAAAACCAACAACAACAACACAAACAAATTGAAATGAAATGACATATTTTTTTAAAGACATGAAAACTGGAGAAAGCAGCAAGCTTTAATGTAAAATACACTCCTTTTATTTACTTTTGCTTTAAAAGCAAATTTAATCATATTTTACATGTTGTCTTAATTACCACTTCCTTTATTTGCTCTTCTTGTAGTTTATTGTATTTGTGAACTTCTTTCTGCTTTTATTTCACCTCAAAAGCCTTCAAGCAATTTAGTTTGTAGTTTTCATTTTCTGCCCAGAGATGCTTTTTTTTAGTTAGTGCTGAGTTTCACAAACCTTAACATTATTAAAGCAGAGCCATGAAATGTATCACACGCCTTTGTATTTACTGTTTTTAACAACACAGCAGTGTCTATAGTATGGCTGTGTTATAATTATTGCTGTGGGAATAGATAATATTCTGAATTTGCAAAATGATATTAATCTCACTGACTACTGCCTCCAGTTCTCACTGTGAGCATTAAGTTATGAAACTAGCAACTAAAGCTGCAGAAGAGAGCAGCTGTTGCTGAGATCTAGCACTAATATGTCTAAGGGGTTAGTCTCCTTACCTTGCAGGATGTTAGCTGGGCACATGTCTATCTTAGTAACCACAACAAACACAGGTACATTTAGGGCCAATGCTAGACCCAGATGCTCTTTGGTCATGCCAACAATGCCAGCATTGCTGCCAACCTAAGCGGAGAGACAGGAAACAAAGAGATGAATGGTAAAATATGTGAAGTCAACATCAGAAACAGAAACTCACAAATGATTTGGCAGTAAATACATAAATACATAAACTTTCCATCTCTCTCACCATGAGCATACAGAAATCAGGCAGGTGACCTGTCATGCCAAAGACGGTGGTCTTGAGGTACTTTTCGTGCCCAGCTAGGTCAATGAAGGTGATGACCTTGGAGGATTTCTCACAGATCTTAGTCCAGTCTAAACCCCCACCGTGGCTGTCTGGCTTGTTTACCACCTAGCCGACAGAAAGAAAGACACCTTACAGAGGAACTAAAAAAACATAGTAGGATGAAACTCCGAAAGAAGGAAAAAACAAACATCCTCCTAAAATATCCAAACGAAACAGTTAAAAATTTGATTTCTTTAACCTGAATGCAAAATTGACAAACAGATCTCCTGCAAAACTCAAGCTTAAAAATTTTATTGCAAGAAAACTGCACGCTGTTAACTAAATGTGATCTAAGCATTCACAATTACACTGTTTTTTGATATGATATTCAAAATATCACAGAGGACTAACACAGAGAGACAGACAACCATTCACAACTATGGGCAGTGATGTCAGTAACAGTGACAGTAACAAAGTCAGTAACAAAGAAAAAAGTGGTCAGATTAGAGTAACGCGTTTTTTTCGGTAACGAGTAATCTAACGAGTTCATATTTCCAATCCAGCTTTCTGAGCCAGATTTCTGTTTAAAAAG
>JAVDPK010009719.1:0-18369 GCA_034780415.1 Cichlasoma orientale
GCTCTGGATGGGTACGTTAGTGCGTCGCTGATACCTGTTAATGTTTGTACAGAAATGTTTCTGTTAGCTTACCTGTCAGAGACGAGCTCTCATGGATGATGTTTTTTTATGGGTCATTATTTTAATTGTGAGAAGAGACAACAAGTTGATGTTAACAGGTGGGCAGGCTTGGACAGGTGAGGTAAGATTGAAATAATCGCTAACTAATCGAAGAAACAAAAATTGATTAGTCGACTACCCAAATAATCTTTAATTGCAGCCCTAGTAAGCAGGATCTATGACGGCAGTGGTATGTCACAGTGCATCCCTGCAGTCTGTGGGATTTATTCAGGTTAATCCGGGTTTATATCAACTCGGTTCTTGTGCTGAGAGCAGTGTGAACAAAAAAACGATTTCACTCCTCTGTTCTGCCCAAGTCCATATATATATATATAAAAACACGTTTTGGTCTCATGTCCTTTATAGTGAGTGCTGGACTGTAAGTCTTGCTGTAATCTGTGTCTAACTGGGTTATTTTTTGGTTAAATATGTAAAAAAAAATAAAAAAATTGCTTTTTCTAACAGATTTTTCTAAAACGGGTCACGTTAGATTCCAGTTTTGATCCTATTCTTCATTTATAGTCAGTATTTAACTTTAATTACTGCCATAATTTGAGCTTAAATCAGCATTTTTTTACTGTTTCGCTGTTATTAACATTTTTATTTCATCCTTATGTCAATCTTTTATATTCCTGATATAAAACCATTTAATCATTGTTTATTATTCCAGACTCGGTTCACAGAAAGAAACGAGATAAAAACTAAATACACAAAATCAGCTTCACACAAACAGATTAACTACACCAGCGTCTCCACAGTCAGAATGATGACATCATCATCATCATCATGGAGACAAACCTTATGTCTGCCATCAGCGCTGGACTTTTAATTCTTACTGCAATCAAAATTTAACTGAATCGTTAAAGATGCAGAAACGTATTCACAAGTCTTTTCTCAAAAATATTAACTTTACATTCCCGCTTTGGTCTCCTTTTGTTCTGAACAGTCTATCTCAGCAGTTACTGTCATTATTGTTACTTCAGCTAATGCAAAAGAATTTCCCAAATATGGCATAAATTAAGTTTTTCTCATCTTTACCGGATCATTTTTAGTTACACTCACGTTTCTGGGGTAATTTGATCAACAAAATAAGAGAAAAAGTGAATAAAAGAAATCTGATGTTTAAAATGTTTTGATTTCCACATGTTTATTAGATCTCATTATTTAAACAGTGTAAGGAATCTGATGATAACCTTGCCCCAGGTGATTTTTTTTTTTTTTTTTTTTTAGGTACTACTGTATATTTGTTTTTTTACACATTTATCTATTTTTACTTCTTAAATATGAAGCTCTCACTAAGCTATAAATTCTTATTCTTTACATGTCTTAATTTGCATTTTAATGTTTTATGACATTTTTCTGGATATCATCATGAATTCCTGTGACCCTGATGATTGTATGGTGAATAGAGTAACTGCAAATTGTGCTAAACAAAGTGCCCTGTTCAATGCTTTTGATGATGTTACTACAGTTTCTCTGAACTGTAGGATTCTTTGCTGTAATCCAGATTTAACTGAACACGTTTAATGTCAAACATGCCTCAATAAATGCACCTTTGTTCAGCAGATGTTTGTGCAGAGCTCAGACTCCTGTTTTTACAGCCTGGCAGTTCAATCTCAGCTTTTTTACAGTTTTATTGTTTCTTTATTGTCAAATTTGTGCCAATAATCGCCGTTCTGAAAGATGTATCCAGCTATGTTTAGTGTAACACTTTAAATTTAATGACCTTTGCCTTCTATTATCTTCTGTCCACGAGCCTGAGTATAAATAAAGTTATTTTTCCATGCAGATGGTTTATTAGCTGTTAGCTCCCTGATGCTAACTCCCTAGCATTTGTTATGCTAACTGCTGCTGATCCCGAAGCAGCCTGTTTTTAAGTTACAAAACACATCCAGGAGCCGCAAACTGCGGCAAATTCACACACCCGGGGCAAAAGGGTGCGCTCGGAGGGAAGCTGGCAGTGCTATGAAGAGTCTCCGGCGGGGTATTTTCCAGCTATCACGGGCTGTTTGTGGTTTCTCCTCCGGGAGAAGCAGGCTAAGCTAGCTCGCTCCACTCGGGAGAAATCCGACACGGAGGCCGAACTCCAAACATCCGGAGAAAAAGCTCCCCCGTGCTGCTAAATGCACTTTTACGCGGCTTTTAAACGAGGGGACGTGTGAGTAAAAGTCCCAGCCCGGGCACAAACTCACCTCGTATGAGAAAACAAAAACTACACAACAGCAGAGTCCGCAGCGCGACACCCATCTTTCTCCCGATTCTCGGCCCAGCCGCGGCGTCTCCTCAGCGGAGTATTCCCATCGCTGCGGCCGCTTCCTTGGCACAAAAAAGCGGATTTCCCTGAATATTCAGGTCGACGTTCAGCTCCGGTTCGCGTTACACTGTCCCCGCTTCCATCCCGGCTGGCTGCTCGCTGACTGCGTCGGATAAACTCTCGGTGTCTCACATTGTCCTGCAGGAGAGCCGTCGTCTCCTTCCGCTGTGAGGAAGCTGCTCCCCCCTCTCCAGCCTCCGCCTCCACCTCCACCTCCACCGCCACCTCGCTGCCCGGCTCTATTGTTGTTCCGCCTCACAGCCGCAGGTACACTCAGGGCACGGAAACGTCCTCAGAACCGATCCCGAACTCCCTCACACGTCCCCACGCACACGCGTTCACCCCCACATTCCTGCGGGACTACTTTATCACACTAACAGGGGCCCCACAGCGCAGGGCCCCATGGCATCCAGCTGCAGGGGCGTTTCCAGCGGTTTCAACTGGGGTGGCACAAGCACGGGGGGGGGGTCCTGTTTTTGTAAAAAATAAATAAATAAATATATTATTCTTTACGTAAAGCCTTTAATTGTCTTTGCATTAAATCCCCACATAACAAAATGATAGCTTAAAAATTAAACTGATATAAGGCCAGCAAAACTGAAAACAGAAAACATCTTTAGAATAGAATAGCCTTTTATTGTCATCGTACATGGTACGACGAAATTGTGCATAGGGAGTACAGTTTTTAGGTGTGCTTGGTTGAACTCTCCTGCGATTATGTGGACGCCGTCTGGATGGGCCCTCTGCTGTTTGTTTATCATGTGTTGAAGCTGGCTTAGTGCTGTGCTCGCGTTTGCATCGGGGGGAATGTAGACTGCAGTAATAATGACTACCGTTAGCTCCCGTGGCAGATAGAACGGTCTGCATTGTACAGACATGGCCTCTAGATCTGGCGAGCATTGGCTATCTATTATTCTGCTGTTTGAGCAGCAGTCTTCAAGCACAAATGTTGATTTGATGATCTCTGAGCCTCTCAGTCACCTTCGGACATGGTGCTCCATCATACTGGAAGATGCACGTACTGTCACCGAACTGCTCCTGGATCGATGGAAGACGTTTGAGGATGTTTCTTCAGTCTGATCAGAAGTTCACAAACTGTGATGAGCTTGGAGCTCTGAGTGGATCAGCACCAATCAAGACCAGAAACTGATATCCAGCATGAAGACGGGTGAACAGTGTAGATGCTGATTATTTGTATAGATTTGTTTTATTGTTTTTTCCAATAAAGTCTCTGAAACTTATGAAATGCCTATGATTGTTCTTCACTAAATCTTAGAAACGTATAAATAAAAAATGAAGCAGCAATTAAATTTGTGCCACTGTCAACACTTTTAGCCTTAACAGTACAAGAAGCGCTGGAAGTTTAACTTCTTCAAAATAATTTTTGTGCACAAATATGTTTGGCAGAATGGTCTAAAAACTCTAAATTTTGAGGAATTGTGTCTCAACTGTTTGGTTCATCAGTCTGAACCAAAGTTCTGACCAACAATGGAGCTCGACTGTCCTCCACCAAAGGACGAGAGGCTGCAGAGGGGGCGGCACCTCAGCTGGAGCTGACTGAGGACAGCATTGGCCAAAGAGTCGCCTCAGCTTCACGAGACATCTGCGCTAAGTATCAGCTATGTTTGGAGTTCCTGCTTCATTCGTCAGTCAGCCGAACAGAACCAGAACATTAAACTGCTGTTAATCTGCTGCAGGTCGTTCAAACTGTGATCATGGTTGGTTTTTATTGCTGGTTATGGAAAAAAACTAAAACAAAACCAGATTTAGTCTTCTGACTGAGACACTTGACCTGAACAGTTCATGTGGATTTCTGCGGTACTGATGATGTTGTGACGGATCAAAAATGCTGGGAAATTAATTCAAAAGCACCAAATTTGGAGCCAAAACTTTGAATATTCTCAGATTTACAGGCCTTCGAAGTATGAAGTAAAAATTTATCACGGCTCCATTAAATATACTAAAGTTATTGTGAGAGGGTCAGGTGGAAGCTTATGTCAGATTTTTAACCTGCAGCCAGTTTGGTTAATAAGAATCAGCAATGATTACTGAACACACCGAAAAACAAACCAAAAAGAACAAACTTTAAATTTGTACTTAATTTGGTAACGATGGTTTGGATTAAGCTTAGAGGGTTAGTTTTGATTATTTGATGGAGTTCTATAAAATCAATCAGCAGACTCAGAAACTGTTCAAAAATCAACATTTTTTAATCCTTACGAGAACAAAACATCAAAGTTCAAACTTATGCAAAAGCATCACTTCACAAAACAAGACCAAACTATTACCATCCACGTAATTATTGATTAGACAAAGTAAAAATCAGAGCGGTATCCGTGCAGCCTCAGTTCATCAGGCTGCTGCTGCCGCCACCTGGTGGTGAAGTGACGCCGCAGCAGCCTCGTGTTAGGCTGCACATCCAGTGCAATACAAACGTTGTTATAGGAAAATAGTGCGCGGCGAGTGTCCTCTTACTTATGAAAAACAATCAGCAGATCATATTCATTAAAAAAAAACTCAGGATACAATAGTGCATCGATTTTCAAAGGATTGCATCCACTGTCTGAATCTTTATCCACGTGTGAGATACAAAATACAAAAACACCACAGTGAGAGTGAGTCTGACATCTACACCAGTCAGGTGATTTAAGAAGCAATCACAGGCTCGTATGGCTGAAGCGTGTGGGAGGAAGAAGACATGCAGGTGTATACACAAAGGGCCCGGCGACCCCGCGGCGAAGGAGAAGAAGGCCAGAATCCACGCGTCCGAGTCCGCTCCAGTTTCTCCTCGTCAGCTCCACTTCAGAGGCTTCCTGAGTTTCTGGGAGTAAAAGTATTGCTGTTTGTTCTTTGTTCCGTCGCCGGCTGAAGTTTTGGACCAATGAGCTCCTCAGCAGGACTCTGAGATCATCAGGTGATCTGAGAGGTCACAGCGGGCGGTGTTACCTCCTAAAGTCTGAGGCTGCTTCAAAGCTGCAGCCACAAACTCTAAATAAGACTTACAGAGACAGAGTAACGACTGAGAGAAATTTATCTAATGTGAAGTTAAATCATCTAAAAAAAGTCAACAAAAATGATCTCAGGCAAAGTTTGAAATGCTTTTTAACATAAACGCACAAAATAAAAATCACTTCAGAGAAATTGTAAGAATTTTGGCATTATGAGAACTTCCAGATAAATCCTCTATTTTCTTCTTCAGTGAATGCTAACGACCACAAGATGATGTCACGAAGTCCTTCGAACTGATGATGATGATGGTCTATGATGACTTTAAGCCCGATCTTCTACTTTACCCACAGACTGTATATAAAAGATGGACACGGTCACTTAAGGTAATTATAGCTGAAATCATCACCAGTGTAGCCTTTGATGATCGACTTCTTTGAAATAAAATCTGCTTTAGCGGCGAGGAGAAAAAAAGGGCGGAGTTTGTTTCATATAGTTGAAGTCTAGCTTAGCACTTACAGGGTTTTTCCTGCTCAAAATGGGTCTTTATGGGCACGACCGGTCACATATCGAGCATGTTACTGTAACAGAAATCTGCATTTTTCTCATATTTTTGGCCATTTGATAAACAAAGGGTATTTAAGCTTGAGAAAATTAAAATCCTTATAAAGAATAATTAAAAATATTATTTTTACAGTCCTGGTGAGTTTCCTTTGGTGGAAAGATAAAACCCAGTCATGCAGTGCCCTCGCTCAGCTCCATCCTTCCGGTTTCAAAATATCAACATGAGGTCACTAACCAACAGGTGATGTCACGCTGGCTAAGTCCATCTTTTACATGCTGTCTGTGGCCCCAGGTGTCAAAAATAATAACAAAAAATTGATGCTAATAATGCAGTGTTACTTTTTAAAAGGTCAACGCAGTGTCAGCAGTTTTTAAATGCAAAGAAACTGAAGAATATGTGCACTGTCCAGCCAATCACATTCCAGTATTCTCCACAGTACGACATACCTTTCAGCAGGTGAAGTAGGTGCTCCGTTATTGTGTAACTTTGTGCTATTAAACTAATTAAATTAACTCATTAATTCTCACTAAGTGTCCCTCTGGGCTTCCGTCCTGGAAACATTTTCCTTCCTCACACCTCGTAGTGCAGGTCGTTGAGCTCCAGTCTTGTGTAGTGGCGTCTGTCGAAGGACTCCATCGCCTTGCGGCCTCCAATGGCGAGGGCCAACGTGAGCACGGCGAGTCCCAGCACCACGAACGCCACCATGCCGCTTTTCATCGCTCCACTCGCGGCTATCTCCTTCCCCCTGGCGGCGTTTGAGTTCTGGAGGACGTCAGACTGGACGGCACCTTTGGGGACAATTAAAAGAGTCCCTGCAGATGTCGTCCTTGTGGTGGATGCCTCAGTGGTGGTGGTTGTAGTTGTTGTTGTTGTTGTGGTGGTGGTGGTAGAAGCAGGAGTCGTGCTGGTGGTAGTAGTTGAAGGAGTGCTGGTGGTGGTGGTGGTTGGAGGTGTGGTTGTGGTTGTTGTGGTGGTAGTAGCTGTGGTAGTTGGAGGTATGATGGTGGTGGTTGGAGGTGTGGTAGTTGGAAGTGTTGTAGTCGTGGTCGTGGTGGTTCCGGTGTTTGGCTGAAGTTTGTCAGTAGTTCTGTATTTGGCCTCTTTGCTCGCTGTTACAACAGGAAGTGAGGTGGTGGTGGTGGTGGAGCTCTGAGTTGGCTGGGTGGTGGTGGTGGTGGTGATAGGATGAGGTTTTCCTTTCCTGGAGGTTTTATTTTGCTTTCTGGTGGTTTTGTTGGGCTTTTTCGTGGAGGTGGTGGAAGGTGGTGGTGTTTTAGCAGTGGTGGGTGATAAGGTCACAGCTGGCATTGTGGCGATTATGATGATGGGTGGAGGTGTGGTGGTGGTGATGGGGATTGAGGTTGTGGTTGGTGGTAAGGTAGTGGTGGTTGTAGTGGTGGTCGGTTGTGCTGTGGTGGTGGTTGTTATTGTGGTAGTGGTTGGTGTTGTTGTTGTTGTTGTTGTTGCTGTTGTTGTTGTAGTTTGTGACGTGGTTGTTTGTGTGGTTGTTGACATAGTTGGTGCCTGTGTGATGGTGGTTGTGGTGGTTTGTTCTGTGGTGGTGGTGGTGGTTGTAGGGGTGGCAGGTCTCACAGTGGTTGGATGAAGTAAACCTGTGCAGGAAAAAACAAAGACACAAACTTAAAGATTTGTTTAGATTTCCTTGGCCAGCAGGGGGCAGCAGAAACCCACAATGATCCAACATTCAATACAAAAACAAGAAAAAGTGAGTTTTAGAAGGCTGAAAAAAACCCATTGCATTAAAATTTGAACCAATTTGGTAACACCCACATAATTCTGTCATCTGTGAGCCTGCTGTGACATATCAGGGGTGTGGCTTACAACACAGCACAGGGCTCCATAGCTCAGGGGTTAGAGCACTGGTCTTGTAAACCAGGGGTCGTGAGTTCAAATCTCACTGGGGCCTGAAATTCAAGCTTCTCAAGGAAGCTCTTATTTAGAAAATCCGCAAATATAAAAAGTGTCTCATTGTCTGAAATGTTTGCTCAGTTGTTTCACATTAGTATTTAAATTGATAATGTTTTAATTCTTTGAGTTTTTGTGTAGCAGATTTTAAAAATGAGAACAGGCTTAACAATGAGGTCATAACATCTCACAATTGTAAAGAAACTCAATGAATTTTGGTGCAAAGTTGAGGCAGGACACAGAGTTGGTGTTGTATGTTTGGCCTCATAATAAAAGTTGGGATGTTTGTCCTAAAAACAGAAGTTTAAACCCTCTGATTGATGAAAATGTTCTTATACTCAACAAAATGTAAAGTTTCCAAAAACAAAATGCTGGTGAACAACGAGACCAGGAACCAATGGGTGATTATGGCATCTTTCATATACAGGCAGTGGTATGAAATGTGGATATTGTGTGATAATATTGTGTATTATTTGTTACTGTTATAGCCATTGACAGTGGTGACTGAACCTTCGTAGGTATCATGGTGACAGAGTTACTCTTTTCACCATAATAATGGCCAAGTGGAAATCGTATTATATAAACTAAATTATGTCGCTCACGTCTTTGATCATCACACATTTAAGCTTCGTTATTAAAGCCGTTTTTCCATCTTTACAAATTAAAAATCAAAACTCAAACCATGAAAGCTGTC
This sequence comes from Cichlasoma orientale, assembly GCA_034780415.1. Lineage (NCBI taxonomy): Eukaryota > Metazoa > Chordata > Actinopteri > Cichliformes > Cichlidae > Cichlasoma > Cichlasoma orientale. The sequence goes on from JAVDPK010009719.1 coordinate 8,545, forward strand.
GGCAGAGGCTCTGCTGCAGATGCAGAGAAACAGACTGAGTTTTACCTTTGTAGATGTCGTAGGTGTTGATGCCGTCCTGAGCCTTCGTTAGAGGACAGTCCTGCTCCGTCGGGCAGTGGAACAGGAAGCAGTTATCATCGCCGGCGTGCTTGTTGCCGTTGAAAACCACCATGTTGCATTTGGCGCCTTCAGAAAGACAAAGTTAGTTTTTCTTTTACTGTTTTGTTGAGTCAGTTTTTGCCTTAAATTCAGCTGATTGGGACTGACGATCCTCCCACAGAGACATTCATGTGGATATCTGTACTTATAAAGTAATGAGTGCTCAAAACTGGAAAAATAATGTACTCGCAGGTTCTGTGACTCTGACTCTGAAGGTACTGTAGGAAAAAAATCAGCTGATTCTGAGATGCATGTGATGCATTTAGGAAACATCTGTAAACTGTAGCTTCCTGCCTGCAGCAGCTTCATGTAACAGAACAAGGAAAAGAAGAACATTTTTTATTCTGTCTGCTTTTAAAGGTACTTTTTGAACTTTCCCTCTGCACAGTTTAAACGTTGACCACCCGGGGTCGAGTGACCTCAGCTGGAACCGCAGCACTATAGACAGCTGTCATAATGGTCTCCACATTGTGGTGATGCTTTAGCAGGGGCGTATCCGAAGGAAGGGAGCATGGGGTGTCACCCGCCCACCCAGAATTAATATGATCCAGTAATATCATGGATTCTGTATAATGAGTACTTTTTTGTTTTAAGTACTTGAGGTCTGTTTTGACTGCAGCTTTGTTTATGCTAAACAGCAGCATTTATCATTAACCTCAATCTTACAGATGTAAGATGTGTTTCCTGCTCTCTCGGCTCACCTGGTTTGACTTCCTCGGAGCAGCAGGCGAGGACGCAGTCCCGCTCCGAGCGGACCACCCGGGCGTCCATGGCTGTCGGCGCCCTGTTTAGGGCCAGCCTGACGTTGACTATGGCGCTCTGATGCTGCCTGGAGAAACACGTCTCCGGTTCCACCGCTGATACAGGAAGCAGCGTCGTCACTGTGAGCGCGAAGACGGCGTAGACGAACGGCCCGAGCGTCCGCGAGGGTCGTCCGGAGGCGGGAGGGGTCATGGCTGCGGTGGGCGTGCTCAGATCAGAAAGGCCTCAGTGTGCAGAGAGCGGAGATCCACAGAGACGAACTGCAGGGCACAAACACACTGTACTTAAATAAAGTTTCATTCAATGATATCACCACTTTAAATGTTTAACACTCAGAAGAGCAGCATGAAGCTCTAAAGGAGGAAACAGGCAGGGAACGTCAGGTGGATTTTTTTTTGGAACTGTCCCTTTAAGTCAAACCTTTTAGTACGTCTTATTAAGTCTTTGTTGGACTTTATCTGAGACTTCAAACCCTTGTCAGGATGACTCAGAGTCCCAGATCTGTCTTGGACCACAAAGAGAGTGAAATTAGATCTGTGGAGAGAAAATAGAATCCTAAAAATGGAAGCTGCTCCTGAAGGAGGCGGCGAGGCAGCTTCCTTTTTTAGCTTCCTACTGAACGAGGTCAGAAACACGTTTGAATCAGAGAGAAAAATGTGGTGGAAGAAGCATTCAGACCACAAGTGTGATGATATTCCAGCTCTGCATCGAAATTAAGGGAAAGAGGCCACGCCCCTAATAATGCAAACTTTGAGCCTTAATGCAATTTAGACAAATATAGAAAATATTAAGGGGAAACTGTCTATAGAGAGCAAAGCAGGCTTTAATATGGGAGTCTGTGGGGACTGACTCACTGCTGAACATTAGAGGAATCGTTTCATTTTTCCACCCTGGAGGTTGAAGGTTACAGGAAGTGCAAAAAACTTTTACATAAATTACTTGAAAGGTTTGATGCGGCTAAAAAAATAACATACATCCTTAAAGAGAGCCTACTCTGCCTCTCCTGACTTACTGAACAAAGGCAGTGGTGGTTTAGCTCAGCAGGTGACCCAGAGGTCAGGGTTTGAATCCGCCCCAAGGCCACTTACTGTGTGTCTTCCCTGGTCTTCTCTCCACCACCCTAATGCTAAAAAGTCCCTCCCCCACCCAAAAAATATGACCAATCAGCAAAAAGAGCTTTAAATTAAATTCTCTTCTATTGTTGCAACATCCTTTTCCATTGTGTAAATGTGTGCTCTGTAGTTATACACAATGTATTTGGTTTGGTTTCATTTATATTTACATATTCAAAATAAAACAGTCTTCCTACCTCGCAGACAAAACCCTTCAGACTGAGAGTACTGATCACATAAAAGAAAGCAGTCTTACATATTTGTTTAATATGTGCACTGAAGGACATATCCTGGTCAAAAATGATTTCTCACAGTGTTACTGGAGGCCAGGGTAATGCCATCCAGAGGAAGTATCTGGTTAGACACCATGTTTCTAAGATTTGTGGGGCCGAGCACAAGAACTTTTGTTATATAGATGTTTATGTCTTTAAGACGTGTCTGTGGTTTAACTATAGCTGGCTTCATGGATAGATAAAGCTGCGTGTCATCTGCATAACAATGAAAATATATGCAGCGCTTTTATTAATGTTGCCTAGGGGACATGTATAATTGGCAGAAGCATACATAATGTAAAAAGTATCGGGCCCAGCACAGAACCCTGTGGAACTCCGTGACTAACTTTCATGTGTGAAGAAGACTCCTTGTTCACACACAAAAATAAAGCTATCAGATGGAAATGATTCAAGCCAGTGGAGTTTATTCCTGAAATACCTGCAGCACTAATCTGTAATAAAATATTATAATCAATGGTATCACACGCTGCCCTGAGCTCTAGCACAGAGATGAGTCCACCATCACAGCGCTGTTTCTGTCATATGATAAATCCTGACTGAAACTCTGCAGACGATCACAGAGGATCTATGAATCTATGAGCTCAGCCATTAGAATGTTGAGAACCCCCGTGATTTACCCCCCCCCCCCCCAAGGTACAATTATTTCACCATATTTTAGTTTTTCCACACTGTTTAGATATTAGAGGACCTGCTATTGCACATTTCAGCTATCAGCCCTTACCAGCTCAGGTGTTATCGCTGGTGAGATAATCTTTAACCACTCGTTACAGAGTGTTCTACATGTTGCATTTACACAAACAAGGTGTGATCAGAAGATTCTGAGAACACGTCCATAAAAATCAAAAACTTCACCTGATTTAAATTTGGACTATCTCACATTTGAGATCATCTTCTCGGGCAGTTTGCAGCATGGCTTCTATTTTTAGAATCGGCTGTACTACCACCTACACCGTGCACTCAAACATCAACTCCAACATCAACGTCTGTTTCAAACTGGCCCGACTTTCATGTTGACGACCATCACAGGTGAGGAGGGAGATCGGGAGGGTTCTGCATCGTGAATTCACTCCTGTAACGTTCTGAGACACCTCACAGAGAATCCTGGGAATATAGCAGGTGTGGGTCTTTGGGATCGAGTCTCCAACTCACTTTTTTCGTGTGCACGGTGCCTCTGATTTTTATTTTCTTTGCAGTTCCTGTTTGTGACCTCTTCAACTGCTCTGTGCAGACCTGCTGCTACTTTAGGCGACCCAGAGTGAAGAGCTGCTTCTGGGATGCTTCTCAGACACTCTGGTGTGTCTGTAGATACAGAGCAGGAGATTTTTGGCCACACAAACAAAATCTCCACCCAGTTACTAGATTTTTGCCTTCCTGTGATTTAATCCACTTCCTCAAAAATCAACATATGCTGAAAGATCACTGTTTGGACTTAGTGGAAGAGGTCATAACATCAGCCATTCTTAACGCAATCCAGAGGTGCACGAGCAGATGACCCTGAACAGGAGATTAGCTGAAATTAAATCAGGTGGTTTTTGAGGCCTTTCCCAGGAATCTTTGGACACCTCGTGAATCTTTGAACGCGATCGTGTTTCAGTGCCTGTACGATTATTTAGTTTCTGGGCTCTGCCGACACTGAAAGGATCCCAGAAAAAAGGCAACTTTAAACTACACCTGCAAAATAAATACAGTAAAAAGTAATGCTTTTACTGCATAGAAGTACTACAGTACAATTACTGTGGTCCACAGTTACTTCTTCTTCACTGCTGTGTCCTTCTTACACATTAGTCTGTTTAAAGATTTTTGAATATTTAATAATTAGGAGCAGAAACTCACCGTGCTGACCCGTGAACAGTCCTGCATCAGACGCTCAGCAGCTCTTTGGGTCCACAGTCCACAGAGCTGGACTTTAGCCCATTTTTCTGATAGGACTACTTTATTTAATCCCTCTATCAGCTTTACAGCTGCTGCTATCTGACCCACTATCACACAGATTAGTGCACCTTGATGTAATGGCCCTGTTTTCATGTCTGCATCCTGCTCTGCTCATCAGGAACCCTCAACATGAACTTTTACTGAGGACAGTTTAACCCTCGTCCTCCATCCTGTGCTGGTTTATATTAGCTTAGCTCTGTAGCGATACCTCAGCCAGCCCGGGTCCGAGCGTTGCTGCTCTTCAGTTTTCTGCTCTCCAAAGTTCTAGCAGTGCTGTGGGTTTTTATTTATTAGAAGTCCTTCAGTCAGATTTATAATCTCATAAATCCTCTTTTCAATGGACGCCTGGAAGTTAAACTTTGTTGTCACGCCTGGGAGGACACGCATCCTTTTATTGGAGCTGAGAGAATTCAGGCTGAAGTCTCAGCGTCACCTCAGAGTTTGTTTGATTTTAGGAACCAAAGGAAGATTTGGACCCAGAGGAGCAGATTATGACCAACGTGACCTCAAGCTGTACAGCTGATAGCTGCAGAAACATCTGTGCCCTGCACTGGCACTTATACCAGGGCAATGCCAGAGTTAGAGGCGAGTTCAGTCTTTATTTTATTTTTATTTTGTCTTTAGTTTCACACAAACTACCAAAAAAAATAAGAATATCATCGGTATATTGTTCCATGACCTTTACAGCCTCGGCAAAAATCAACAAAAATGCAAAAACCTCAATAACTTATCCTGATTACAGTGTAATCATACGGCTAAAACAGCTAAAGGCAGAGCAGCTGCAGTGATGTAAAACCAGCTCTGAGAGGCTGACAACGTGACAGGTCAGGGGTCAATGAAAAAAGTAAAAAGCAATAATTTTAAAAAAAGCATAATAAGTATTTTTCATTTTTTATTTCAGTTTTTTAAAGCCTTAGTTCACTATAATAACCTTGAGTTTGACATTAAGCTCTAATCCAGTTTAAACAGGTGCGTTCAGGGCTGAGGGTGCTGAGCTAAATCACCTGCAACAACTGAAAAATGAGTAAATAAAGTTACGTTCTTTAATTCTATTATACAAAGCTTTAAGTGTTTAGTGGGTCGAGGTAGCTCAGGTGGAGTTATGTACAGCATAAAGATGGATGAGGCTTTCGAAGCCTTAAACCTTCAATGACCAGCAGGGGGCGACTGATTGTAAAGAAGTCGGAGAAAATGAGCCGACTGCTCCCAGTAAACACCTTCCTGAGCTCATGGTCATGCTGGCTAGTTTAAGTCTTATTGAATAAAACATTTGGTTCCATTTTGAGAAAATATAAATAGGGCGGGGCTAATCTGTGGTTACAGTACTGCCCTGTGTAGATTCACTGGCAGCATTTTTGACCATATTTAATCATTCAGGACCTCCCAGAATATTTGGTTTCCTGAATATGTGAATGGAAACAGAACAGAGCTCCCCAATGAGCCCTCAGACACTATAAACAGGCCGACTCCAGGTACGTGAAGTGAAGCCAACACTGACGCCTGTGACAAGCTTCTGATTTCAGTCACTAGTTTGAAGTTTAACTGGATGAAACATGAAGATCACTTTGTGCCATCAGCCAATGAGAAGAAGGCAGTGACGACAAAAAAAGCTCATAAAAGGAGGCTTCATAACCGGTGGGTGATGCCCTCCTGGCCATGTCCATCTTCTATATACAGTCTATGATTGAGTTGGCTCTCTGACAGGGATCCAGCCATTCATCAAACCAGCAGCAGGTCACAGGATGACGTCAGAGACCAAATCTATAAACATGTTTATTTCTGCTGTAAAGTTGGAAATTTAACAGCTGAGTCTGCAGGGACTGACTCACCTTTGCTGCCAGCTTCTAGTGGCCATTAGAGGAACTGCAGCTGTTGTTCTTGTTGCTTTTGGATAATAAGACCCTGAGCGCACCTGAATGGGCTGAGTCCGAGCTAAAGGCCAAAAATCATCTGTAATAAATCTGGACTTTAATGAGCTGCATCCATGAGCTGGAGTCTTAGCTTAAAGCTAACGTGGTGCTCCACGCTGCACCTGCCCTTCAAACCTGTCTGTACTGGTTTCACTGGTGCTATCATGGAGCCTGAACTGGGACACAAAGCAGCACAAAACGTGTTTCTGTTACCTGAACGTTCAGCGGGGACGCAGATTACCTCGGCGCCGCCTCCATCGTCCCTCCGTCGGTCAGTGTGCGGTGTGAGGAGTCGGTGTTTGGCTGGAGGAGCTTCCAGCTGCGCGTCCCTGCAAACCAGTTCAGTCCCAGTAAGAAGCTTCAGCCATCCCGACAGGACATGATGGCTGCAATAAAATAAAGTATTAGACGGTGTTTTCGCCGCTTTAGTGATGAATCCAGCTGCTCTCCGCCTGCAGAGGATGGAGGACGTTACATGACGGCTGGTGCGGAGGATCTGCTGCTTCTCTCCTGAGTCTGACCCATTTTAGTCTTTGTCCTCTGGTAGGGGGAGGGAAGGAGCCTGCATCCCCAATCTGAGGCTAACTGCGGTCTGATGTTCCCCCCAAAAAGCCCGAAAAACATCAGACACACAACCAGAGACGAGCGGGCACAAAGATCTCCCTCAGATTTAACAATAAACACAGTTTATGTAAGATCCACACGGAGGCTCATCAATAATTACATCTGATCATGAACAAAACATCTGAAAGAAACGCAGCCAGCGTGAAAGAGATCAATAGTTTATAAAGCCCCCATCACTGTATGGAAGCCCACCAATGCCTCTAAAACATTACCACAGGAATAAAAATAATGAATGTATGGAAACCCACAGAGACCTTAAAGCTTAATTAATTATAGTATTTAAATATCTGGACAGCAAATTTATAAATATATGGAAGCCTAATATAGCCCCTGTAAAAGTAAAAATAATGTGATATTAAAAATATAGAAGCTCATTAAAGCATTCTGAAAAAACAAAAATAAGAGGGGAATATTAACATAAATAAATAAATGCATTAAAGGAAAGATTATGAAAAAATTACATTTTGGATTACAAGTATGGAAGCCTGCAGTGCCACAGCAGAACAAATGAATGAATGAACTGAATGAATATGGACGCATGATACACCCTCAGGAAAAGAAGGGGGAGCTCCGTGAAGCTTTCTGAAATCATCTGGAGAAAAAAAAAAAGCCCTGAATGATAATTATAAACAAAACATCTGGAAATATCTGGACTAAATGTATGGAAGCTCTTAAAGGCCAAAAAGATGGTGCACCACAGAGTACTGTCCCTCTCCTTTTATTCACACTGCACACATCTGACTTCCAGCACAGCTCTGAGACGCGTCATATGCAGAAACTCTCAGATGACACGGCCATCGTGGAGTATGTCAGGAGTGGGCAGGAGGATCAGAACAGGAGACTGGTGGGAGACTTTGTGGAATGTGCCAACTGAACCAACCGCTGCTGAACACGTCCAAGACTAAGAAGATGGTGGTGGACTCCCATAGGTCTGGATCACCCCCACAGCCAGTCTCCATTGGGGGGATTGATGAGATGGTGAGGACCTACAAGTACCTCGGTCTGCTGGACAACAAACTGGACTGGTCAGTGTGCACAGACACACTGTACAGCACGTGCCAAACTCAAGGCCCGTGGGACAGATCCGGCCCGCGACATAATTATATACGGCCCGTGAGATGATTTAATTCGGCTATTATTAATGGCCCATGGGTAAACAGCGCTCCCACCAAATTATACTACAAATCCCACAGTGCACTGCAACAGCTGCTGCAGGTCAAAACCTGTGCACTAACCCGCTCTCCAGCGTTGCCACTGACACACTGATCAGGATGAAAACATCGGTCAGCACTGTTTACAGCGACATTTACGCTGCCCGACCCCCAAAAATGGCCAAACGAAAAGTAGAAAACAGGAATTTTCCTCACCTACGATGTGGGGGGAAAAGAGGGGATTGGTGGGACGGATACGGGAGAAGATGCAGAGAGAGACCTGCACAGGTGAGCTGACAGCGCATCACTGCGTCACACAGCAGGAAACTCTGCAGCAAAGTCCTGAAGACAGAACGCGCCATGATCACCGTAACACAGACAGTGAACTTTATAAGAGACAGAGGTTTAAATCACTGGCAGTTTTGGTCTTTCTGGAGGAAATCGCTTCTGAATTTGGTGACGTGCCTGATCGCACAGGTGAAATGAGCTGCCTGAGGAAATCTGTCAGTTCATAGAAAGTAAAGGAGAAGTCTCAGCAGGGCTCCGGGATGAAAGGTGGTTCTGTGAGTCGGCCTTTCTCTGTGACATAATGAAGCATCTTAATGCGTGATCACACGTGTGATTGCCCAAATAACTAAATCAGAGCAGGTCTGCACCGCTGTGTGTGCAGCTGCGCTTTTTGCTGAGAAACGGGACACACTGCACAGTTTACGCGTTTTTCCAAATGTGACGCGCAGAAATTCACATCACAGTTTTTAACCTGAAAAAATTGCAAATTTTTATCAGCTTGAAATATTCAAATTTTTCCTGATGTTATTTTCGAAGAAAAATATAATTTTATATTTAAAATGCTGAGGAAAAAGTTGCTGTTTTGTGGCCATTCAGATTCATATTGCTTATTAAAATGATTTTTTTTAAATAATTTGTCCACAACTCAGACTATGTCTTCAATTTTGGCCCGTCCCGTGATTGAGTTTGACACCTGCTGTACAGGAAGGGGCAGAGCCGGCTTTATTTCCTGAGGAGATCGGGGTCCTTCAACATCTGCAGGAAACTCTTGCACATGTTTTACCAATCTATAGTTGCCAGCATCCTCCTCTCCTCTTGGTGTGCTGAGGAGGCAGCATCAGGGAGAGAGACGTGCTGAGGCTGGATAAGTTGGTCAGGTGGGCTGGGTCAGAGGTCGGAGTGGAGCTGGACTCTCTGACTGCAGGGGCAGAGAGAAGGACAAACTGCTCTCTATCATGGACAATGACAGTCACCCATCACACATGGGACAATAACATACAATCATAACATCATTACCACTTTACTACTGTTTATTATCATCACTGCACTGTTTGCACATCTGCCTCTGCACTTTTGTATATGTATATCGCACTACTGGACTCATTCATATCCCTGTATTCATTGTTCTGTTTGCAGAGCACTAAGCCCCTGTACAGTTTATTATAGTTTGTATAATAGTATAGTTTGTTAGTCTGTATAATTTATACCTGCATTGTTTGTAATCTATTTATTGTGCGTATTAAGCTGCTGGATGCCCTAATTTCCTCCAGGATCAATGAAGTATCTAAGACAAAAATACATGAATAAATGAATGAACAGTAAAAATATGGACAGCTTTTTATCGTCACCCTCCTAAAATAATGTCCAAAGTCATTTGTTAATAATAATATTTGGTTCAGATTTTTGTGTTTTCTGAAAAAAATGATGTAGGCCATTATTTTAGGAGGGTGAAGATGTGGAGGTTTAATGCAGCTCTCCAATAAATGAAGAAACAATGTAATATAAAAAAAAAAAAATTAGGGCTGGATCAGGTGACCCTGAACCCTCCCTTAGTTATGCTGCTATAGGCCTAGGCTGCTGGGGGGGGTTCCCA